>QWTY01020950.1:0-16971 GCA_008033365.1 Pseudorectes ferrugineus
CCTCCCAAGCAGCATATGGGGAATCCCAACCAGCCCATCAGCTCTTGCTGGGCAGTTTCTGAAGAGACAGAATACATAACTTTATTATCATATTCAGCCCCACAATGCAAAACTATTAAATTATTATTATTTTTCAATCAAATTTGGCTGTATACATCTGCACAGGCACATAGGGACGAGCTCTGGGTAGACCTACACACCAGCCAGTGATTAACATTGCTGCACGTACAGGGGATTTGCAGGGCTGTGAAGCCATTTTTACAGACCCGTGCCATCCTACAGCAGTTTGTAGTTTGATAGCAAGAGCAGGAGAAGAAGAGGAGGCACCTATTTTATGAGGGACAGCTGACTTTCTGCTGTGGCTTTGTCACCTCCCTGAATGGCAAAGAAATCACATACTTTGTGCTTCCTCCAAGTACAGCTGACTAGTGTATGGTGAGAGCCCTGAGAAAGGGGGCAATGAACAGGGCCCCACAGCAGGCAGTGTGCACCGCTGCCTACTGACAGACTGGGTCAGCCACATACCCTAAGGCACTTGAGCAATAGGTGTTACTGCCATCATTTGTCAAGGATCCCTAATTAGTATTTGTTAGTGTACCCGCAGGAAGTCGAAACAGGGTTCAAGTCAAAGTTAGCCTGGACTCAGCCCCCTTTGCAAGCACACCTCTTGCTGAAATCTGCTGATTTTCACATGGCAGCTCTCCCCCAAGCACAGCCAACATTGTGGCCACAGAGTGAAATCAAGTCAGACTCCACCAGAAGAGCATGGAAAGAGGGGCAATTGATAACAGTATAGAGAAGAGGATCTGAGAAGCCAAATTCCCAACCCTCACAGGGACTCTACAGCTGAAAATCTGTGGCAGGCTAGCACCGCAAGAACACGTTTTCACCTGCAGCAGAATGAGTGGATATGTGGGCCTTGTGCCATAACTGAGAAAGAACAAAGCAAAAATACACCACAGTCACCTCAGCAGGAAAACAAGGACCTTGCCTTTTATCTGTAACAGAGGTTACAAGTATGTTAGAACTATTTGCTGAAGGGATTACTGCACTAA
This sequence comes from Pseudorectes ferrugineus, assembly GCA_008033365.1. Taxonomy (NCBI): domain Eukaryota; kingdom Metazoa; phylum Chordata; class Aves; order Passeriformes; genus Pseudorectes; species Pseudorectes ferrugineus. The sequence goes on from QWTY01020950.1 coordinate 1,056, forward strand.
CTCTTAGATGTGTAGATTTATGGATTTGATCAGTGGAAGTCCCCAAGTGCAAAGTATGTAAGGTCTGTTGCAACATCAGAAAGGAAGAGCCTACTTGAAAGGAGCAAACAAGAAAGTGACAAGGAAAGAGACAGAGAATTTCTACTAAGTAACATAAAGGGTTATGTTTGCAATCAAGTGACCAAACACTAAAAACTTATGGTAAGAAGCAAGACTCAGTTCCAAGCTGCTGAAAGGTAGGTGCACATGTGTGGTGAAAGGTCCTGCTTTTCCTTGGCATTTCCCAGTAGTGACTTTGGTAGTGGACTGTAAGAACTTTTGAGAAGTACTAGCGCAGGTAGCAGTGCCTTGGACTTTTAGAATGGGCTTTGACTTGCAGCAACACTAGCTTTAGCAAGGCAGTGCTCCACTGCCGCTCACGTCAGTGATTTAACTCGGTCCGGCCCAGCGGACCGGGCGATCGCTTGCCCTCTTCCAAGATGGCGGCGAGCGCGCGCGCTCCTCGGCGGCACGCCGTGCCACGGTGGGGCGGAAGTGCGGGCGAGCGCGGCTCAAGGCGCTCCGCAGCGCATGCGCGCCGCCCGGCGGCCGAGGCGGAGCCAGGCCGGGCCGGGAGCAAGATGTCGGCGCAGGGGGACTGTGAGTTCCTGGTGAAGCGGGCCCGGGAGCTGGTGCCGGGGGACCTGTGGGCGGCCAAGGCCTGGCTCATCACGGCGCGGAGCCTCTACCCCGCCGACTTCAACATACAAGTAAGAGCGCCGCCGCTGTCGCACACGCTCGGTACCGGGGCCACGCGCCCCTCCCCCGCGCGGCCTCGCTGCGGGCCTGCCTGATTGACAGGCGGCTTGGCCAATGGGGGCGGGGGGGGCGGGGCCGTTGGGTGCCGCGGTGACTTAGCGGTCAAAAAACAAAACAAAACCCCCTACTACTGCTACTACTACTGTTTAAAGTACCTCTCCTGATTCTGGCTTTTGTAGCAGCTTGGGGGCTTTGCATGGCATTTGACTGAGTACAAACCGTGGTCAAAGAACTCTTTGAATTCCAAGTTTTCAGTTTGTGTAAAAGTTAAGCCAGCGTGTTCACAGAACCATGGAATGTTAAGGGTTGGAAGGGACCGTAAGGATCATCTAGTCGAACCCCCCTGCCATGGGCAGGGCCACCTCCCACTAGACCAGGTTGCTCCAAGCTCCATCCAACCTGCCCTTGAACACTTCCAGGGATGGGCCATCCACAGCTTTTCTGGGCAACCTGTTCCGGTGTCTCACCGCTCTCACACTAGATAATTTCTTAATAATATATAATCTAAACTTCCCCTCTTTCAGTTTGTACCCATTTCTACTTGTCCTATCATTTCCTGGTGAAGAGTCCCTCTCTGACTTCTCTGTTGGCCTCCTTCAGATACCGGAAGGTTGTTAGTGTTAATAATGTTAATATTAAGTATATTATCATATGGAATTGTGTTAATGATGTTAATATTAAGTACATTATCATGCAGAATTTTATGCCTAAATTAATGTATGATTAGATAGTGTAAATGCCCCTTCCAATTTCTTCAGCAAATGTTGCACTTTAATTTTCTGTTAATGCAGACTGCTGTTGCAAATTGAGGGCAGTTTTTAAGAGTGGAAGGACTAATGTGATTGATAAACGTATTCAGGAAAGCTGATATTCTGTTCTTGCATCCCACAGTATGAGATGTACACTATTGAGAGGAATGCTGAAAGGACAGCGTCTGCAGGCAGGCTGCTCTACGACATGTAAGTAATCAGAGCTGGAACTCTACCTTTATCCCAGGTGCTCCTTTCACAGAATCAGTTTGGGAAAGACCTCTGAGATGATTGAGTCCAGCCTATGACTAAACACCACCTTGTGAACCAGACCATGGCACCAAGTGCCACATCCAGTCTTTCTTAAACACCTCCAGGGACGGTGAGTCCACCAGCTCCCTGGGCAGCCCATTCCAATGTTTGATCACCCTTTCTGTGAAGAAATTCCTCCCTATGTCCAACCTAAACCTCCCCTGGCGCATCTAAAGACCATGTCCTCTTGTCCTGTCCCTGGTTACCTGGGAGAAGAGACCAGCCCCCACCTGGCTACACCCTCCTTTCAAGGACTTTTAGAGAGTGATAAGGTCACTCCTGAGCCTCATTTTCTCCAGACTAAACACCCCCAGCTCCCTCAGCCACTCCTCATAGGACTTGTGCTCCAGACCCTTCATCAGCTGCACTGCCCTTCTCTGGACAAATAAATGTCGGGATTTCCAAAAATATAAACTGAGTGTTTTTGAAAATCCACGTGGATAAAGTAAGCACAAAAGGTCTAATTAATTAAGAATAAACAGTAAAAAGGAAGGTTTTATTTTCTGTTTTGCCCAAACACATACTTTTATGGGAAGGTTTTGTCTTTGAGACAGATTTTGAGATCACTGTGCAATCCTTGCCTCAAACTTTATTACAGGTTTGTGAATTTTCCAGACCAACCTGCTGTATGGAGGGAGATCAGCGTTATTACATCAGCATTAAGGAATGACTCCCAGGACAAGCAGACACAGTTTTTGAGAGGTAAGGATTCTATCCTGAAGGAATCTAAAGATAAGCCCTCTGATTATTTATCTAGTTTGGCAGATAAATGTCAGTTTTTCTAACTTTGCCTGTGGACTGCTGGGTTTGGCTTTTTTCCTCAATTCAGCCTTAGAGACTTCATTTGGTATGTTAGGCTTAGGAAAAACAAAGGGACCTGACAAGCTGGTTCCCGTTTGTTTGTCTCTGATATGGGTAGACTTACTCTGCCAGAACAAGAAGCACATAGAAGAGCAATTGAGTAGGGAATAAGTGGAATGGGACTTAAAAATCATCGTCCCACAGATTGCAGAGAACAGTGAATGATTGTAAAAATGGGGTGAATTCTTATTTATGTAGGGAGGGATATAAAAATGAATGGTGTCCAGAAGGACTTGGCATTCACTGCTGGCAACCACAGGCAGTTTTGCAAGCAGGATTTACACCTGACGAACTATAACCTGCTGTTTGAACACGTGCTTCAGAAGCTCTAAGGATATTCCAGTTAGCAAAACATTTGGTTTTTCATGGGGTGTGTTTATTTTTCAGAGTGAATACATAAAACATACAGGGAGAATATGTGAGTTTGTTTTTACTGTCTCACTGGATGTTTAAATTGAAAAAACCCTACATTTTAATAATGAAAGTATTAATTGTAGAAGTAGAAGGTAAGTAAAAAAATAAATGAACAGTTTTGAAAAAGCATCTCGAAATGTCAAATACTTAAATATTAGGATTTTGAGTATTCCACTTACTAGCAGTCTTACTTGTCAATTCAAGTTCCTTGCACCTAAGTAAACACAGATAAATATTTATTTGATCTTCTCTGAAAGAAACAGACATTTTTTTCAGGTATGTGTATTAAAAGCAGAAAAAAGCATAAGGAAATCCCTTTTCCTTCAGCATAGCAAGGTGATATTGGTGGTCTTTTATGTTTTGTCAGTCATCTTTACAATTCAGACACAAGTTAAATATTTTCTGTTTTTTCAGGATTATTTGAGACCCTTCCTGGTCGGGTCCAGTGTGAAATGCTCCTGAAGGCAACAGAGCAGTGCTTTAACACACTAGAAAGGGCAGAAATGCTCCTTCTGCTTCTGCGGCGTTTCCCAGAGACTGTGGTGCAACATGGGGTAAGAGAAGAGAACTCATAGTAACTATTCAGGATATTGGCACTCAGTTTTTTGAGATTTTGCTGAAATGTGTTTTCCTTTGCCTAGTGAGAGGGTGGGTCTTTTTATTCACGTTTAATTGTGGCTTATAGTTCAGACTGCTGTATCTTGAACTTACCACCAGGAAGGGCTTGGGTAGAAAACAAACGGAAGCAAATAAAACAATCCTTTGTTTTGTAAATGAAAAGATATCAGTCATATATCACTTTCACCTGTCTATGCATGTCTTTACTGATACAGTTTCCTGCACAGTTTTTCTCCTGGTCTTGTTTTGCTATCTTTTGGCATTGCTTATCACCTGCTATTTAGTGTGGATAGTTTAACTATACATTTGGAGACTTGCACATGCTGTTGCCATACAGTGAATTGCTACTCTTGCATCCACTGAATTACTGTTCAACCCCATTGAATTACAGTTCAAAAAGTTTCTAAAACCACTGGTCCAGTGTTTGATTTTCACCTCTGCTCACACAGGTAGGCCTTGGAGAAACATTATTAGATGCTGAAAGTATTGAAGACCAAGAATCTCCAGTGAATTGTTTTAGAAAATTATTTGGTAAGAAAATACTAATGTTTTTGTTTTACTATGCAACCTTTTAGTATGGCAAGGTTCTGAGGTCAGCAAACTTCTTTCATGATAGTATGATTAGAAAACTGCTTTAGTCACAAGATGCTCAGGCCATGTTAGTCCAGGCTGAGCATACGGTACAAACTGGTATTAGAGCATTCATGTGAGGTTCTTTGTGGTGTATGGTCAGCCAGAGATAAAGGCTCCCACTGCTGATTGAGAAACCTTACCTGGGACAAACAGAACAAAACACCCCACAAACCTGAAGGATTTTTTTGGTTTGTTTTCTATTTTAGTTTGTGATGTTCTTCCTCTGATAATTAACAACCCTGATGTACGACTTCCTGCCAGCTTGTTATATAAATATCTGAATAAAGCAGCAGAATTTTATATTAACTACGTAACTAGATCTACACAGACAGAAAGTCAATATCAAGGTAAGAATATTTTTACAAAGTTAAACTTTCTTAGAAATGTATCGTAGTATCACTGAAGTGACGTCCATAAATAAAAAATGCATTATTTTTATGTAATGTACGCTGTAGACAAGGATTAATAGTAGTGTTTAATGTTTCTTAGTTCCTTGATTCCAAAATACCTCATGGTGCTTCAACTACGTGATGCTTCAATATATGTACTGAGAGGTGGGACAAAATGTCCAAGATGTCCTTATCCAACCTATCAGCTCTCTTGTACAAAGAGGCAGAAATGCTTGCTGCACCCTGTTAGCCTTCTGTGTAAAGAATGGTTACCCTGAAAGCTCCAATGTAATTTTTACTTGTCTTCTTCTTGAAAATGAATCAGTTTGTTTGATTTCTTTATGAAGAGAAAAATGTGCTGGTTTTCCTAGGTTCACAAGATTCCTCTGATATTATGTCTCCAAGCAAGCGCAGCTCTCAGAAATATGTAATAGATGGTCTCACAGAGAAATCATCCCAGATTACAGATCCTTGGGAGAGGCTGTTTAAAATATTATCTGTGGTGGGAATGAGGTGTGAGTGGCAAATGGATAAGGGAAGAAGGTAAGAAAGGGGTACTTTTCTGGGTATTTCCCCTCAAGGAAAATTGGGCTTTTTAATTCTTAATAAGAACAATTCTCATTGAAGAACAATTTTAACACAAGAACATTTTGTGTAAGTTCACAGCAGCTTTTCTTTCAAGACTGCACAATGTAAAGCAAAAACACGTCTCTAGAGAGCACTTTCAAATTAGTCTCTAAAATCAATGTTTGATGATGACAGTCATGCATAAGCACTATAGTGCTGTAGGATATCCTTCCCTATGTGCCTCAGTACAGAGAAACATGGTAAATGTTTTGTGAAATTTCACTAGCATGTATTCCCAGCCTCCACTGACTTGAGGCTGGGGGATACCCTCAGCAGAAACACTGAGATTTTTATAGTCACTATGCATTCTTTCCTTTAGTTGCAAAGTTCGTGTAACATCTTGAGTTCTTTTTGTCTCTCTTCCCCTCAGAAGTTTTGGTGATATTTTGCATCGAATGAAAGATCTCTGCAGATACATCAGTAACTTCGATAGTGAAGCCCACATTAAATATAAGAACCAAGTAGTGTATTCCACGATGTTGGTCTTCTTTAAAAATGCTTTTCAGTATGTCAGCAACATCCAGCCATCACTCTTTCAAGGTTAGTTTCTAATGTTTCAACTTCTGTAATGAGTTGTTTGTGATTTCATTACTAATGTCTGAAAGATGTTTTCTCATTAGTCATTTGAAACTGTCATCTTACAAATCAACACTATAACTTGTTACAATTCTCTCAAGCCATTAATCTTACCAACAGTAGTTCATAACAACTGTGTAGTGGATCAGACCAAGGATCAATCTAACTTAGCATTGTGGTTTCAACCTTGGCCAGCAGCAGTTGATTGAATAACAAAGAGAAAAGTAACAGACCAGATGTTATGAGAAACATCCTGAGGCTTGATTCCTCCTCTTCCATGAGCATCATGTTTGTTTCATTTTCTCCTCTGATTTTGTTTCTTTGAAGCTGACATTTTCCTGCTTTCCTTCAGTCAAAAGAAAATAAGTGAAGATGTTTTTGCATTGGGAACACATGACAAATTTGTAATTAAGCAAATAAAAGCTGAATAGAAAAAGATTTCCTGAAATTCAGAAGCTTCCAACTTGGCTTTCTTTATATAGTTTAAGCATAATCTTTGAGGTGTGTTTTGCACATTACTCCTAATTTGTAATTAATTTGTAAATTGAATGTTTAACATATGTGTGTTACCTGTGCATTTTCCTACCCACTCACATCTGCGTATGGGACATACCAGATTGCTTGGAACACCTAGGATTGCTTCTTTTGGGATTGATTGGACTTTTCAGGACTGGCCCAGAAGCTGAGGAAAGTTTTTTAAGCTCCATTTTGTGTAGAACTTACTGAAATAAACAGAATTACAAAGAGGAATTTTCAACGCTTAATAATGTGATACGAAATTTCTTGCAACAATGACAATTGTCACCATAGGTAATTAGTACTTATTAACACTACAATTATTGATGCATGTTAAAATGATCATCTTAATTCTGTGTGTTGTGATCATAAGTTTCATCACATTTTTCTGCATGGAGCAAATGATCATTTGAGTAAGGAAACAGTCAATACAAATGATGGGTTTTAAACAACTGTGCAGAATGTTGGGTGATCAGTTGAACAGTGTCAGTAGATAGCTAAACTCAGAGGACAAAAGACATGGCAACTTGTGTGCAAAGAACATAGAGTCACTTTAACAAATACAGGAACAAATTAACTAATGAGTCGAGTTTTTTGTTCTGTCCAGAGGAAGGAAGAGTTATGGTGGGGCAGGGGATACTTCAGGTGTGCATGTAATTTTAGCTGCTTGATTCCAAGTTAAAGAAGAAAGGAAGTAAAGAACTAGTGAAAATATTGCTTTCTAAGTTGTACAGTTGAGTATTTAAAAGCTCACATTTTCTGAGTGAACCACCAGAAAAAGAATGTATACTCAGGTCACAGAGTGCAGTTCCTTTGGTGCAGCTTTTCTGGTACCGTCTGTCATTTTCTGGTATCAGGAAAGTATTTCCAAGACATCTTTTACTCATTTCTGCTTTAACATTGAAGTCCAGTGGTATTCAGTGCCTTTCATATCTTTTCTATCATTAGAATTTTTCCTCTGTCTCTTTGGAGGGCTTACTGTAGAAATGTAGAGTCCTACACATTTTAGAAGCATAGTCATAGAGCTGTCTCCTCCTTAATCTGTGAGGATTAGATCTGTGACTCTCTTCTCACGTGCATGGATTTGCAAGAAACCTCTTGAGGGAAAAATTTTCCATGCATTTTTCTTAACATAATTTGTATCTGCTTTGTTGGGGAGTTGAGAAATGAGTGAGGCAATTCACACCTCTCATGACTTTGAGGCTGCCTGCAGGCTTGGCAGGAGTTGCTGTTTGGGCTGATGCTTTTGGGCGTTTATTTGTAACACTCCCTGCTAGAAAACAATTAAAAACTCTGTAAGCTTAGATTCTAGAGCTCAGACAGAAATACACAATGCTGCTTTTTGTATGGCTGTGTAACTTTCAGTACTGTAAGAGAAGGTCTGCAGCCCCAGTCAATGGTGAGAGTGGATTTTCTTTTGTTTCAGGACTGGAGGTTTTGGAATAAAGACTACAGTGCATTTCTGATGCTGGGAAGGGAACACTTGATTGGAAAGCAAAGCACTTAGCTGGCATTAATTTAAATCAGTATGGGTAAAATTTTTCTTCTCAGATGTTAGAACTAGGCAGCTCTTGAGGTTCTAGTGGTGAAACTCTTCCAGCATCCCTGTTGTGGTACTTTGCATCCATGAGAAACAGATACGAATCTTCTGCATTATGTCTTGGCTCTATTTTCAGTTCACACGGGTTAGATTCCAGCACAGTGGAATACATGATGGTGCAGGAGAGGTGATTCCAATGCGTTGTAGCCTTTGTGTAGGTGACATTTCAGTGGTGGTATTTATTGACCTATATTTGTTAAGTAGAGCAGATTGGCTGTTTCTTCTAACAGGAGCTTCTATTGTAATGGACTCCTTACACATCACTTTTGAGTAGAGGGGAAAAGCTTAATAGAAGTTCTTTTATGTCAAGAGATGAAATTAATTGTTCTTCTACTAAACTCTCAAATTAGTTCTTTGCAGTTATGAATGAGGCCTCAGCTTCGTATCTTTCAGCAAATAGAAGAAATTGCACAAACTGAAAGTACTTGTTTGCACTACTGTCTTGCCTGGCAGAGATTTCAGAAACAGAAAACAGATTAAAGAATTCCTCTTTCCGTTATATTTCTCTTTGACTGAACTTTGCACATCTATATGCAACTTGATTGTGCAAAAGTAGAAAGTGTTTTTGGAAGGAAGGCTGTTTCAGTAGTGATCACGTATCAATGTTGTTTGATATTAAGAAGTATTGTTCCTATTTTATGTCTAACGAGACTTAAGCACTGGGGTCTGAAATAACAGGTACCAGATCCCACCGGATGTTCTGTGACACCAGTGAAAGTAGAAATTGTTTTCTGTGTGTCAAAATGAGGCTTTTCTATCTTTGGGGAGTGAAGATGAGCTCTGGCAGTCAATTAAAGGTTTAATTCTGTTTACTGAAATCAGTGGGGGCAAAGCTGACACTGAGTGATCCTGCTAAGGAAATCTTGTCATAAAATACATCATACTTCTTTGTGGGGTCAGTGCCTGTCAGCATATTGCTTTGGTTTCTCATGAGAAATGTTTTGAGAATATTGCTGTGCTTTGCCATATTTGTGGCTGCTAACTTCAGAGCCATTTGTGCTGTTCATCTGTTGGATAATTGTACTTACATAAAAGCAAATAATGCTTGATCAGAGAACACCTGCTGCCTGAGTATATATTGTGACCACTCCAAAAGAAATGGATTCAAAAATATTTTGAAGCTCTCAATCAAACTCTGGCGGTGTCTGGTAAATGCACTGTGACCTTTACTGTATGTCTGCTTTGAGGAAACCATAGTTCAAGCAATTAAAGTGACTTAATTTCAGATTGTTTTCTCTAGCATTATAGTCATTACTTGTGAAGGAAAAAAAAAACCCAGCATGCTGTAGGCATAAGACCTTTCAAATCAGTTTAGAGTAATTGTGAATTAATATATCTTCAAATCCAGGTCCAAATGCTCCAAACCAAACTCCACTGGTTCTTCTTGAGGACGTACCCAACATCTATGGTGATACAGATATTGATCGTAACAAACATATCCACAAAAAGAGGAAACTTGCTGAAGGAAGAGAAAAAACAATGGTAAATTTTCTTGGCTTTCTAATTCATAACAAGAATGGCATTGCTACTAGAATTTAGACAACAGTGGTTTTGACATAGATGTAAAAGACATCTTTTTAGAGCTCCCTGAATTAGCTGTTTATGACCACAATTTTCAAACAATTTTTCCTAAAGCCAGCAAGAATGAAACAATTTTTGCAGCAATTGCTGTAGACACATATGTACTGCTGTGAATGCTTTAACTTGAAGGAGTTCAGCAGAGGCTCTTAAAAAGGTAGCTATAGCAGTCAGATGTTCTACAGATAAACTTCCAAAGTAATTGACTTTTCATGATTGGAACTGTCAATATATCTATTGCTTTAATGGTAGAAAACCACTATTTTATAGAATTTCTCTGCTGGTAGAAGTACACACACAAGGATTGCTTTTGCATTGTGCCACTGTAGGCTTAAACTGAGTGCTAAAATGTAAAGTGTGTATGTACTTCAACAGATAATCTGGCTGAAGCTCAGTGGTGGTACTCCACGTTTAACAGAATAAATTTGTTTGGGATACTGCTCATCACACTATGCCACTGAGTTCTTGGTAGCAAGCCAGATTGGTCTAACCTTAAAACAAGCTAAGTGAAAAATCACTTACAGGCACTTGAACTAGGACCTTGGCACCTCTATACATAATTGTCTTGTGTTCAGTGGAACTTCTGTGGCTTTAGGGTCCTTTGAAATAAGTATAAATTAAGAAGTTAATCTTTTTGTTCTATACTGACTTCTAAGCAGAGCTCAGATGATGAGGATCCTTCTGGGAAGGCAAGAAGTCGCCACATTACAGTAAACAAGGCTGATCTTGCAAACTCCATTGAAGTATTAGAGAGTTTCAAACTGGCAAGAGAGAGCTGGGAGCTGCTCTATTCTCTGGAATCACTTGACAAAGGTAAGGTAACTGCATTTAGAATTGCATTTAGACTTCATTGCTCTGCATAGAAGTCATTTTTTTATTGTTAAAATGGAATTCGTGCCATTATGAATCCTTAAAATCGAAATTGCTTTGCGTCCTGAGTATTTTTGATATAAGTTCCAATAAGAAGCTTTATCAGTTGTTGTGTTTCTGAATATTTTGTTCCTGTATTGCATTTCATGTTTGCTTATTCACCCCCACTTCTCTTGGAGCAGTTGGTCAGCAGTAGGGCTGATAGTGCTCAGTGAGGATGTGCTGCTAATGGCTGCTTTAGTTCATGATTAAGAACATGTGTTTTTCTGTGTCTCCCTTTCTGATAATATCTGGTGTGATAATCTTGAAAAAAGTTTGTCTTCTAAAAAGCAGGCAAACAGTACCACCTAGCTGCTTTTAGGTTTGTTCGACACTGTGAAGAGAAGTGTAATCAAAAAATGAGTGTATAGGAAGAGAGTATTCTATATGTGAAGGACTTCATGCTCTTACTGTTTTGGTGCCATTTTTTCCATTTTTAAATTCAGCTTTTTTATATATATTATTGATTTTTACCCCAAAGCTGTGAAAAGTTTCATATTCTCTTTTACTTTTTCTTCTCTAACCACTTAACACAGAGTTCACCAGAATTTGTTTGTCATGGAAGACAGAGACCTGGCTTTGGTTAAGAATCTTTCTTACAGACATGATCATCTACCAGGTAAAAAAAAATTACAGTATAAACTAGGAAAAACACCACCGTTGTGTTGCTCTTTCTTCTAGTAAATAGCAATTTACTTCCTTCTAGTAAACAGTAATTCTGATTAGCCAGTTTAACTGCTTATAGTGTCTACTGATTTTATGCCTTTAAGTATGACTCCTTTGGGGATGGAGCTATACCATTTGCACCACAAGCTAGGTACCCTACTTTGGATATTCCTGTCCCAATAACTGTTGTTTGAGTCCAGCTAGTTTTGGCATATGGAAAAGACATCTATGTTGGCATTTTGACCAGTGGATATATACATAGTGTTACGGAAGATAAGTGCATTTTATTAGTGTGTCAGTGCATTATATTGGAACACAATCAGAGAGAAGAATTTTCAAACAGTAAAAGGTTTTAATGTGTATCAGTTAACGTCTATTCTTCTCCACAAAAATTAGGCTGACTGTGCTCATTCCAATACCATCTACAGAAGAAAGCTTGTTCTTTATTTTTCATTTGGGGGTCTTTTATTTTTGCCTCTACTTGTGCCTGAACAAGAGGTATTTCAAACTTTATTAGTCTAAATAAAGTAACTATTAACTCAAGAATATCATTATTTGATTCAGTTACAAATATGATTTTGTAAACTGGCTTTTTAAAGCAGAATTTTGCTTGTGTTCTGACTGCCTTGCAAGTGATTGATCCCCAGTCTTTTACACAACCCATCACTGGAGAGTATTAGTCTAGATTAAAATTTTTAATGCTTGTTACTTGGACACACTCTGGTTTGAAAGCTTCCTGTAAGAGAATTTTTTTTCTATCTCTCTACCTATTGTATAGAAAAGACCCTAACAGTGTTTTTTTATATTCTTTTTCAAAGGGGCAGTACAAAAAAGCAATTAGCAGCCTACATCATTTGGCAGCTCTTCAGGGCTCTCATTCTCCCCAGCAAATTACAGGACAAGGATCTTTAGAAAATCAGAGAGCACTAATCCAGTTAGCATCGTGCCACTTTGCCCTCGGAGAATATCGGGTACGTACAGCATTCCACACACTGGGCCTTCATCAGCTGGCCCTGTGGTTCCCATTCCTCTTTTTGCTTACAATTTTCCTGTTAGCCTGCTTTCAGCAGGATATTGAACATAAGCCAGGGTCTGCTGAAAAATCCGTGCTTCAAAGGGAGAATTATACTTCTGCCACATTAACTGACTGTCCATTAGCAACTCTTTATATATATATGTATAGTCTGTTTGACAGTTAAGATTTGGGCGGTTAGTTATGATTTTTCATGGCTACAAGTGTTTGAGTTCTCTGTAAATGTAACCTTTATTTGAATTCCTTAACTTTACTGAATTAGTTCTTTAAATTGAGGGGAAATTCTTTTAGGTACAGGCTTCATGTGTCAGGGGAAAGCAAAAGTAAAGGAACTTCTGTGATCATCTTAGAAGAGAGTTAGTTATCAACTGACAGTATATAAGAGACACCAGAATAATATTGTCTGGCCTGACCGCTGAGCTTGCTTTACTTTTGCAATACATGTTTTGTGTTTCTAATAGTGCAGGAGTGTGTGATGGTCTGAGGTCAGTCAGTGTCAGCACTGGCAATAAGGGCTCTGTCTCTTAGGATCTAACGTCATCCTAGTACTACCAGACAAGTGCTTTTGTCCCTTCCACTTTAGTACTTTTTCACTGGAAATGTGATCATACATCCCCACAGACCTCTTACTAGGAAACAGCATTAAAAATTCATTGACTTTCCTTCATGCTGTCAGATTGCCATTTTCCTTTCTAATTTTTACCATGAACAGAACAAATTTTACAAAACTATTCTAAGAATTAATTGGAAAACTTAATCCTTCAAGACAAAATTTTTGATTGCAGTTATATTGACCTTACCCTCTTGAAATGAAGAATGCCAATACATATTTTTTCACAATTAAAATGATGTATGTAGGCTCTCAGAGATTGTTTACTGACAGTCAAGTCTTTTTGGTTAGCCAGACTATACTGTGTATTAAGTCAACTCAAGTTCTAGCAAAGAATTTTGTGATTGGTTTTTTTTTCCTTTTGTGGTGTCTGAAATTATTAATCATTATTAATATATCTGAATTTTTAAGAACTTTAATTTAAATTTAGCATTATCATGTCCGTTCTTTTTATAGCAAACATGCGAGAAAGTGCTTGACCTCATGTGCTGTATTTTACTTCCAATACAAGAAGGAGGTAAAGTACAAGAGGAGCAACCTAAAGTCAAGTCTAAATTCAGGAAAGGTATGGAGTTGCTATTACTCTAAACTCAGTGTCAGCTGAATTTTAGTTCATGTGTTCTGGTTGAGTACGTAATTATTCTCATTTTGTATTACAAAAAGGGAGGAGGATTTTTATTCCTTCTTGATTTTGTATTGTGGTTTTCTTGCTGGTACCTATTAAAGTATATTGGTGGCAAAGTCATACCACAGGAAAAGAGAAGTGAAGAAAAAAATTTAAACGTTTAACTTCACGTTTTGAATAATTCATAATTTACATTCAAAGCTTTCCTCCCTACCTGAGATGTGACAGTTTTGGATTTGTTTTGCTCCATTTCAATTTCTTTCAACTTAACTGTCGTGAGACCCCTAAAGAACTGTTCTGTTGCAGGGTCTGATTTGAAGCTTTGGCCATGTACCAGTAGAGCTATCATGCCTTACTGCCTTCATCTGTTGTTAGCTTGTTTCAAGGTAAGATACCATCAATTGGAACTTTCTTGTCTTTAAGGCCTAGTTTATGTATCCGGAAGCTGCGTGGCTGTATCCCAGTGCTGTGACTGAGGGGCCGTGGCTCAATCCTTCTTACCTAAATGGGTTGGTGGAGGGTCTTTTTTTGGAGAGGGGAGTGGAGTGTTGATGGAGGAGGATTTGTTTTCTCTTTTTTTCTCTATTTGTTTTATTTTTGGGTAGAGAAGTTAGAACAGATCTCAGAATTTTTGTCTCTATTCAGAATTCTCGTATAGGTCAGTGGAGAGAATTTGATATTTTAGCTGGAAATTTCCAACCTACTTTAGAAGCTTATTTCATTCTGCTTTAATATATACTTTTAAAGAATTTCTGTATTTGCACAGATGTAGGTGAGATGAATCCTGTATGTTTTTGAAAGCAACATATGTTTCCTGATTGTCTGAATGTATTTTTTTTCCCTGAAGCTCAGAGCTTTCACAGACAGCAGAGATGATATGGCACTGGGCCACGTAGTTGTTCTGCTTCAGCATGAGTGGCCAAGGGGTGAGAACTTGTTCCTGAAAGCCATCAACAAAATCTGCCAGCAAGGAAACTTCCAGTATGAGAATTTTTTCAACTATGTCACAAGTATCCTTTCTCTAAACAAGAATGCCTTTCACATCCTGTGCTGTAGTGTTGAAAAAGCTGTTAGTTTCAACAGCAGCTCTTTCCCTGAATCATATTCTGTATTTATTTTCATACCATGAAAGCCTCTTGTAGTAGGCTGCAGTACACAATGGACTGTAAGTATGCCTCCTGTCACCTGCCCTGGCAGTTGAGACTACCCTTAAGTACACTGCCATTGCACTTCCAGTCAGAACAACAGCAGCAGCTCAGGCTGCTTATGCAAGTGACAGCAATCTCTTCATTAAGAAATATAGGGCATTATATACAAGGCTGTTAACAAAAAAGACAAAGCAGTACCTGTGCTTCAGGGCTGAATGATTTTGGCTCTTGTTTGTGAAATGCTTTCTGTGGGTAACATCTTTGGGTTGAGTAAGATAATGAGCTATGTCAAAGTTCATGCAAAGCACGTCTGATTTATCTATTCAGATATCTGACATAAATTTTGATCAGCATACACGCAAATGGACAGTTTAATGTTTAACCTAAATTGACATCCATCCATGGGCCTCAGGAAGCAAGGGGGTCTAACTCCTATCTGAGACAACTAAATAAGCTCTGGTGTTAAAGGAAAGGAAAAAAACCCCAACAAAACAAGCAGCTAAGTAAGGGACCAAAACAGAAAACTAAAAAGGGTGATATGTGCCACCATGGTGGCACTTGCTTCAGGTCCAGCATCAGTTTGCACTGCTTTCATAACCTGCAGTGCAGAAAAAGGAAGTGAAACCCAGGGAATTTTGAGATTGACTTTCTTTACCTCTGACTACGTGTGAAGAAACTAGAAACTAACAGATGTGTTCTTCACTTTAAAAAGCCATTTCTCGTCAGTTTCTGAAGGATTAGGAATACATGCCGTGATCTTCTCTATCACTTTTAATAATGAGGTACTTCAATAGCTTTTCAGTTTGACTCTCCTTTCAGCAATGTGGCTTCAAATGTGAGGCATAAGAAAGAATGTTCTCTATCATTGTTTCCCTACTCAAATCTTTAACGTTTTCTTCAGATATTGATATGTTGGAGGAATTTGCTTATTTAAGAACACAGGAAGGAGGGAAAATTCATCTGGAACTGCTGCCAAATCAAGCAATGTTGATCAAGTAAGGATAAAAAAGCATTTACTGTTTTCTTTGGCCAAAAAAAAAAAGGGAGTATGTTCTGGTTGTCTTTGCTTTCATGTTATCTTCTGGATAGTTTGTCATGTCTTTGAGCTTAAATTTAAGGAGTTCAAACAAGGCCGTGAGTTTCTTTTTCTGACTCTCCTGCTGATCTGTGTGTTCTTTTTGGGGGTTATTCAGCTTTAAACTCCTGCTTTTACAGGACTTTATTTCTGAGTGTGGCATTCGCTTTAGAGTGATT
>QWTY01020950.1:17157-35350 GCA_008033365.1 Pseudorectes ferrugineus
CTGAATGATGAAGAACTTTGGTATAAAATATAAATTAAACTGCACTCCAGCTACACTCCAGTAACCTTTCTGTTAGAACTAGCAGGTCATCTTATTCTGCTCAGCTTATTACGAGATCCTGAAGTAAATTAATAATTTGGATTAACTTTCTAGGTGTTTTTACTTGTTCAGTCTTGAACAAGTAAACTATCTGCTGCAGGGTTTTAGTGGCAGAATATTTTGGAATATCCTCTTTGTTTATGAGAACTTGTAGTATTTTCCTTCCTAAGAGGGGGACTGCTTAAAGTTTGTTGAAATTCCACTTTGGGTCAGTGTATTCTGGCTATTCACTAACTAGAAATGGGCCGAAGTTTTCAAAATGGGAGCCTAACATCAGACAACGGGGTCCAAATTTTAGATAGTAAATAGATTTTCCAAAGTTCTAGGTAACCAACACAAAAATTAGATGCTAGGTGTAATTAAAGGAAAAGTAGAGATTCAAATGCTTAATTATGTGATGGAGAATTTTCTCTTTTAAGCTCTAGGTTTTCAAACTCTTACCCTTGCCGTATCTCACTGCTTGTAACCAGCTGTATGAAAACAAGCTTCAGGGCATGCTGCACCACATATGGTGTTAAGTAATAAGCTTTGCCAGCAAGAGGGCTTAGCACTGAAGATTCCATCTGGTAACTTCTTACCTGCTGTCTCCATTTCATTGCAACAGTTCAGCGCTGTTTCTCTTGGCTCCGTTTGATTGGTGTGGCAGCGGTTACTTTCTGTTCTGACCCCCCCAGTCAGCAAGGAGATAGCGAGAAGTGTTTCTAGCAGGACAGAATCTCTCTTTGACCTCCTTTTGATCAGTGATATTTCCTGAGTGACGGAAGGGCTTGTAGAAGAGAGGTCCATTTCTTTGTGCTTATTGAGCCAAAACAGTCAAATATCCTGTCCAGCTGGAGAAGCTGTGTACAGTGTCTTTTATGTGGCTCTGTAGGGCTTGAAGCACTTCATCAGAGAGCCGATGGAAGGGATAGTTCAGGGCGTAGGCCACTGATCGGAGCTGACGTCTATTCCCCTGGTACTGCGGATATTTTTTTAGCTGGACTGGCTGTGAGGCCCAGGGGTGGTGTCACCCAACAGTGTTGACCTGGTTAGCTCATAGCCTCCCCCAGCTGGGGTTTTTGATAAAGTGTGCCAGTGTAGCCCTGTTTCCTGGGACAATGGTTGGTAGGCTCAGTATCTGCAGACTGCTTACATCTTTCAGAACTATCACCAGTTCTGGTTGGATGAGCTGCTGCACCATCCTCCCATGAATTAGCAGAGGCAGCTCAGATGCTGTTCATTCATGCTCAGAAAGACTCAGAGTTTGCCACAACAGGCCAAAGATAAAGCAGTTGTTCCTTTGTCTGATCTTTTGTCAGCATAAATGTAGCAATCCTGCATCTTAATGGATGGGAAATATATTTCAGATATTGTATGTCTTTTATAAGGACTGCTTTTTGTTTGATGACTTACAGGGCATTTTCTCCCCAGGTGAATTCCACATTCTTCTTCCAGTACTTTTTTCTAAGTACCTTATACTTCATAGGAAATGATACTCATTTTTCTGAACTCAGTAAAGCAAACTGCAGTGTGATTTTTCAAAAGATTAAGTAAGATCTTGGTAGTCTGCAGACTTATAGTTGGGTTCTGCAGAATATATATACCATTTGTAACCTTTCCCTTTGCGTGCATCCACTGTGGGAATGAGAAGGTCCATGGTTTTGGTTTTAACTGGTGATACAGCCAGCTCATTCTGTTTGTGGTGTTAAGAAGATTTGTTCAATGAGCTTTGAATCCAGCACCACTAAGTGCCTTTAAACTCCCTTCTAGACGAGCCAAGTTTCACAGTTTATCTGATGAACATGTCAGTAGGGGCAGTGTTAGCTGGTGAGGCTAAAGAGGAAAAGAGCAATATGCAGGAAATTGCTGCTTAATATCTTGCTCCTCTTTTTGAGAAATCTTACTCTAATTAATCTGATCGTAGCCTAATTGTGTAAACTTGATCTGAAAGCTGTTCCCTTCCTTTTAGTCATATTCCCATCACATCTCTCTGAGGACAGAGAAGGTTGGTTTGAAGTGAAACAAAGTATCTTGAAAGTGGAATTTTTACTCTGTGCACATGGGTATGCTTAGTTCTAACTGCAGATTTTGCGAACAGTAGTGAAGACACAATTGCACAGAATCCCTTTTGCAAACATCTGCCACTCTGGGGCCAATAGCATCTTGCTGGTCCTTTGTATTTTCTGTTTCCTGGGTTCATTTTTGCAAGCACTGGACTTACTCATGCCAAGAACTCTTGAAAAATTATCTTATTTAATTGAATAATTTTGGTGGCTATTTTATTTCAGGTTATTGTAGCTGTATTAGAGTGTTAAATGTCCCATCTTTATTTGAGTCTTTTAAGCATAGCTCTCCATCCATATCTATTAATAAACTGTAGATACTAACCCAAATGTCCACCTGTGAGATCTGAAGGTAGGCACCTAACTCAGTACTACAGGAATCTAAGTGCGAGTTCTGCTTCTCTGCTCCCTTCATAGCATCTCTGGGGGTGACTGGTGCACTCACTACTCGGGTGCCTAATAAGATTTAAGTGACATTATAAGAGACTTAGATTAAGAAACTAGACCTGTCTCCTATATACCAAATTTCTCCTTTCTCTTCTCCTTAGGTGGGGTATTGCTCTAGGCTGGACCTGTTAGGTTATTATCTTGTTCTAGATAGCACACAGAGATAAGAATTTAACTTCCTGGAGAAGACAAAGTGTCAGAAGAGACAGTTTTTGGTGGTCAGTTCATGTGGCCCTGGTCATAAATAGGAGGTTGGTCTGAGCAGGCATTTGTGCTCTGGCATTGTGCCATGCTCTAACAGCTGTTTTTGGATGCAGTTAGAATTTGTAAAGGTGGAAAAGGCCATCTGTGGGCTAATGAAAAGATACTTGGGCAACCATTAACAAACACTGCCATGTACTCAACCTGGCCGATACCCGCTGTGCATGCACTCGGCTTGGGCTCAGCAGCAAATCCCTTAACTCCAAGCTGTGGGCTCTCCCAGTTTGCTGACATGCTCTTGACAGCTCTGGAGGGAAGCTGTGGTATCTGCAGTGCTCCTCTGATTAAATCTTTTCTGACTGATGTGCTTCCTTGGAAGAGCTGTGACAGTTCATCGTAGTACAACTGTGTATTGGTTTTGCCCCTGCTGCTGTCCTTTCTCCCGGTGTAACTGTCCAAAAATATGTGTATATATTTAGACCTCAACTGTAGAACAGCCTTGCAATGAAATCTGGGGATATTTGCATGTTTGATGCTGTTAGAGTCCTGCACCCCTTTGGCTGCTCGGTGGTCATACTGCTGTGTGAGCTCACCCTAGTTTTTTGTTACTCCTTTTTTGGAGAGTTGTTTTGCACCAGAGGGGGAGTTGGTGTGTGGGTGTTTGAATGCTGCTATTTGCTGTTTCTTAAAGGACTTCTAGCCCTCCCATGGGGTTACTGCAGCAGGAATTCATACCTGTGCTACAGCCCAGCATACAGACTGCTGACAGGTACCAAGTGGAAAAACCCCGCTCATAGTGTGCTGTGTTTTGTCAACATGTTTTACTGCCCATGGTTTTCAGCAATTTGTTACTCAGTATTTATCTTTTTTTTTATTTCTTCATTTGTGCCTACATTGCCTGGCAAACCATGTTGTTCTATTATAACATTTATTTTTCTTTTTCCCATAAGTTGCCAGTATCCGTGTCCTTTCAGTTTAGTAATCACTATTTGAATTTAAACAATAAGGTAGAAATCCTCAAAGGTTTTACTGATGTTCAGTCATATATTAGCAAGAGCATAACCCTTTATTTTCAAGGTACTGGTTCCTGGATCCATTTGTAGCAACTTTTCTTCATTTAGGTTGTTCTGAATTCTGTTTTGTGTTTTCCAGCTGTAATATAACACACATCTTCCAAAGTGCTGCTGGCTCGCTCAGTAGCTGTAGGTTGCATATTCTCCTTTAGGCTGTAACTGATCATAGCACTCGGCTGCCAGCAATTTTTAAGACAATAAAGACTGGAAACAGGGCTTACCCCACTCTGAATATGCTGGAGTGTTTTCAGTGCAGGTTTGCTTCACTTAGCATAGTTCACCAAGGAATTGCCCAGGAGGCTCCACGGCTAGTCTCCTCTTTACCTTTTCCATGTGTTGCAAAGGTCTCTACTGTTTTGGCAGAGAAGTCTCTTCTCAAATGCCAGACTTCTTTATTTACATGGAAGTTGGGTGGTATTGTTGGTGAGGGTAATTCTGAGATGTTTCCCTTTCTTGTTTCCAGCATCTCTGGATTGGCACAGATGCCCTCACCCTTTATTTTTTATTTTCTTTTCTGTCTTTCAGTGAGATTGCTGGGTTCAGACCAGCTCTTCCCTTCTTACCCATAATTCAGGAGTCATCTCAGCATTAGCATTATGCTTTTCTCTCTAAATTAATTCATGCTGGTTCCTTCAGTAGTGTTAAGGCTCTCATTTCAGGGCGTATCTTTTTCTCCCCTTCCCAAGTAGGGCTTGCAGGTAGATGTTACAAAGTCTTGATCTTACTTACCCAGTTCTGGACCAGTGCAAGTAAAGTGGTTTGGTGCTGCAGAACATTGTTTTAAGGACGAGATTTAGGTGTTGAGGCCAGCATGAGGACAAAGAACTGTCCACAAAAACGGCCTTTAACAGGGCAATATCCCTAAGTTCCCCCAGCCAGCACTGCTTTAGCTTGCTCAGTAGCTGGACCTTTGTTCTGTTCGAAAATAAGTCCTGAACTTGTGCTCAGAATAAATGTAACCCCTTACCTGGTGTCTAGTATCTTCATAAGAGCTGGCTTCTACTGATGCAGACTCACAGCCCGGCTTGATTTGGGTTTTGTGATGTGTTCACTGTGCCTTTCATTAGTCACAGCGTTATCAGTGCCCACAGGATTATAAAGCTCCTTCCTGCACTTTGATATTGGTAGAAGATGCCCTCTGCTCTTTATGGTGGCACCTGTGCTCCAGAGAATGCAAGCTCATCTTTTCACTCTTCTTTCAACCCCAACCATTTATAGAAGTGATTACAGGGAAAGAAGTGGCCTGGGCAGCAAAGGTAGAATGGGAAAAAAAAATTCCTTTCCCCAAGCAAGGAGAACTCTGTACTTGCTGGGTTAAGAGAATAGATTTTCCTGTTATCCACAAGAGTGACATTATTTCCCCCTTCAGCAGTCATAGTCAAAGCAGGGAGACCATAGACTTTTATGCAGCTTCTAACTGTTGAAAGAATTGTAAGCTATTGAACACATGATTTTTTAAAAATAGCATAGCACAGGCTCTTTGACTCTCATTATATAAACTCAGATATGGACCGTAAATATGTAGTAAGTGACATGCAGTACCTTTTAAACGACTGTAGTTCACTAGATAACCATGATTTGATTTTGTCTGTCTCTCTTTCCTTCATGGCTTAAGGCACCACACAGTTACCCGGGGTATAACTAAAGGAGTGAAGGAAGACTTCCGCCTGGCCATGGAGCGCCAGGTCTCGCGCTGTGGGGAGAATCTCATGGTGGTCTTGCATAGGTTCTGCATTAATGAGAAAATACTGCTGCTGCAGACTCTTGCTTGAATGGACTGGATCCTGATGCAGTGTCTTTTATGGAGAGAGGGGAAGGCTCTTCTTTGTATGAATAAGCAGCAGAGCAGTGGGAAATCTCTTGTTCAGAGGGTCAAGAAGTTCCCTATAAGCTACAGGTTCTGCAATACACAAACACTACTCAGTGTTTGTTCACTGCTTGGTTTTCTTATGTGAGTAGATCAAACTTTATAAATAAAACTTTGTTTAAGAAGTCTTTGTAATACCCTATTTGTTTTGGGATTTTTCCCATAGTGTTATACTAAGGTGTGTGTCATAGTTCTTTCCATCTTTATACATACACAGAGAACACAGCAAGGTATTTCAGGTTTTTTATTAGCACTAGCTTGGAAATCACAGCATGAGTGAATTTCCTGAATTTCTAAAAACTATTATCTTACATTGAATTGGTCTGTTAGCTCTTCCTTTTCAGCAGAATTCTACCTGTATTGCTGGTTTTCAGATTCAGGGCCCTTAAGTAAATTCATGTAGAAAGAGGATTGTTTTGATTGAAATTTGGTAATATCCAAGTGATTATACAGAGTCAATAGGAAATGGCCTTTCTGCACTCCTGGAGTGTAGCACATGAAACTCGGACCTCATCCATGCAAGAGGTGTGTTACACAAAGGCCCAGAACATGCACAGATGGGCTGCTAAACCTGTAGGAGCAGCCTGCTGATTAATAAGCCAATAGAAGAGATTTTAGGCCAGGATCCAAAACCCTAAGGGTTTGGTCGAAGACCAAATGGGAAGAATACAATGAAGCATGATCAGCTGAGAGCACCACCAGGCTGTGACACAGAGGTGCCCCTGAGCTTTCCCAGATAGTCACTGGCCAAGTTAAATGTGTGCCAGTAGCCAGAGGGGCACAGGCATGCAAGAGGTGCCAAGGATATATACAAACCCCAGACCACCTGAGTTAGGGGTTTCTGTGTCGCATGCAGGCACTGTTACCACAGGCCCATTCTGATAACCCCTTGCAGTCACCACCCCTATCCCTTGCAGTTCCTTTCCTGAACAACATCAGGGTGTCTTAGACTGCCCAACTGTTATGGTATGTTCAGCTTCTCTATATGAAGGAGGGAGATCAGTAAAGTATTTACAAAAGACAGAAAACAGAGAGCAGCTGTAGTAGACTAGTAAGTTTTTGCTAAATAGGAAAATACTGTCCCTTAAGTCACATAAAAGTCTTGATGACGACTTCCATGGCACTGTAAACTTGAACTAGTATCCCTTTTTAGTAAAACAGCCTGAATCGCAATACTTCAGGCTAATCCACCATATTTCAGGTTAATCCACTTGCCTCATCAGAATCTAGGCCTGCTACACCTTGACCACCTCTATCAGATTTTCCAGAATATCCTTCTCCTGTAAAGTATATATGATATTATGACCCAAAGAGTTGTTGCAGTGAGGTTTTGAATCAGATGCTCTGCGTGGGATTGACTGTCTTGCATCTTCCACTTAAAAGGGAAGTAGTTTGCAAACACTTGGTGTCCAATGTAGACCAGGATTGAGTTCATTCCTGAAAGGAAGCACAGGTCATACCATCTGGAAGAGCAGGTATGGGCTTGCTTCAGAGCAAGCAGGCAGAGGTGTGCCAGGCTTATAAAACAGAGTGGCACCAACAACAGCTAATGTCATTTTCCCCAAAGATGCCACGCACTGTTTTCAAATACAGTCTGAGGGGTTCTCTTCCCCAAAACATTTATTGAAAAGAAATACAAATAACCTCTGTGCTAAATTGAAAATACAACCAAATCAGTATGCTGCAATTATATTAATAAGGAGAATAATAACAGTTACTGTTTTCAGGGTGGACGAGTGCCAACCAATCTGGTCAGATCTGCTGCCTTTACAAACAAATGCTTCAAAGCTCTGGGGTTTCTGGTAGGAGGAATGATACCCTGCTGTCACCCTGCCTATTTTCCTGTCCAGACACCAGAGACCAAAGCTGCTGAAAGGTCCCCTCTGCTGTGGCTTTGCATTCTCTACTCATGTTTGTTGTGTGCCCAGTGTGGTTAAAACCACAGTGGGATACTTTGGGAAACACGCTTATCTAAAATCACAGAGACACAACCTACACAGCTGCCCAGGGGATTTCATTTTCCACATCTTCAGAAGTGGTATTACTCTGCTGACAGCCCTTTGAGTTTCCCGTTAGGTTATACAAGTCTCAGCAGTCCTTTCCAAACCAACTTCGAACAGTTGTGGTATTTTGCTTGGTACTAGGCAGCTGTTCACTGGGACCTTGACTTGAGACCAAACTGAGAACAGTCATTGGACAATAGCAGCTTTCAGCCCTCATTTAAAGAATTGATTATCCCTCTCTCCTAAATATCTGGTCTCAAGTGTCCCAGTTCTATGCAAAGGTTCCGCTCAACTTAATCATTCTGGAATCTTTCAGGTTACCTCAGTCTAAATCCCTACTCTTTTACAGACAAGGGAAGTGCAGAAAACAAAAGGATAATATCAGTGCAGAAAGAATTAGAAGGAATATGTCTCCTGCTGTGATTTTACTGACCTGGGTATAAAAATGGAGCACCTGACCACCATTGCTTGACATCCACAAGGTAATATATCAGCAGTAAGAGGATGAAGGCAAAGCAGCCTGTGGTTGTCACATATGATATTGACCTACAAACATTTTCAGTAGAAAGAGTAATATTTAGAGAACTATGTGATACAGATCTCAATGTACAAAAAGTAAAACATTCTCTGAGCTAAAATAGTACTTTAACAAAATCATACTCTTATGTTCCATCTCTTTGCTTACCATAAGTTCTTGTTTATGGGAATAAACCCTTCTTCTTTAGAACATTTTGTCAAGATAGCAGAAATAATTCCCTGAAATAGAAAGTCAGTAAAGTTTATATAATCATTGCAACGTTTCAGAAATACTAACTCTGCATTGCATTAAAATACATGGCTTTTAAAGAGCTACACAACTATCAGACTTACCATTACTATGCCCCATATGGCGAACCGACTCATAATTTGTTTGTGCTGGTCTTTGTAGAACAAGGTAATTTTTCCTGCCTTATAAAAAGAATACAAAAGAATAATTAATGCCCATTAATGTAACTACATTTCAAGAGCCAGATATATTTGCCACCAGCTACCTGTGCTAAGACGGAGACCATGAATGGGATTTCTATCAGCCAAGTGGCTGAAAGGCTCAGAATGAGGAGTCTTTGTAAAGAATGCACACACAAGGGGAAAATACGTAAATGCAACCCAATCAGCAGTAGAGGTGCACCTTTTCTCCCTTTCTTACTATGTTAACACTGAGGAAGGGGACAAGCAACTTTATTAGGTCAACACAACGTTGACCTTTATTAGGTAACTCGAGCTCCATCTCCCTCATGCAAGGATTGCATGAAGGAACAACACCAGAGCCAGCCCCAAGAGCTTCTCCACAGCACCCCATCACACCCTGGCCTGCCCAGAGCACGTGCTCCTTTTCATACACCACTAAGCTATGTGTCCTGATAACTCACTCAGTGTCAGACTTCTGTTCCAAGCTCTGCCCCACAGTTATTCCCAATCAATTTTTACCCAGTACTATATGTGGTAACATTCCTTTCCCAGCACAAGAGTCCCAGTTTGGTTCACAGCTGCTGCACAGTCAGAAAAACCAGCAGTGCATCAAAACTGCATCAAAAAGTGCCATATTTTAAACAGCAGTGAGCTGTGAGCTTTTGGTGTTGGTAACACCAATGTGAACCCCTGCATCTCTCTTGTCAGGAAAGGTAAGCACACATCTATGCAAGATGGCTATCACTCACAGCAAGCAGAAAATCAGCAAGGGGGAACAAGTACAGCTGCAACCTTTAAAATCCTTACAGTGAAGCAGTGAAGTCTGTGTGTCTCAGCCTTATTTTCCAACATACAGAGCCAGCCTACGCCCAGCAAAAGCCCAGCCTTAAAACAAAGATTCCAGGTGGCTATTTTGCAAGCTTCTTGTGTCCATCCCTTACAAAAACTGAGAAGTCTAGGTGTATCTAGTGCAAGCTACTGCCATGTTAGGTTCCACTTCTCCATCACTCACCTCAGGCTAAGTCATCATGAAAGCATTGCTCTGAAAAAGGTTTGGTTAGAACCAGTCTCAGGCTTCAGTAAAGAAACCCACTTCCAAGTTTCCTTCAAATCTTCCCACTATAGCATGCAGGCAGAAAGAAAAAGAGGTACCTGCAGTCCCAAAAATGCCATAACAATGCTATTTATGGTCCCCAGGATCCCTTCTGGATCATATGGCATCGTTGTTTGGTAAATCACCTTAGAGAGAAAACAGTTGTTACATGGCACCCAAGCAACCAAACTCCTTTGTCTTAAACCCCCTGCATGTATCATTCCCAAGCCCCTCCTGACATACTGCAAACCAAAAACTACTTACAGCTGAAGAGGGATGCTGATACATATGCTTTTCTCCAAGAAGCAAACGGTCAATGTAACCAGCTGCTCCTCCAGTGCAGTTGGGATACTTTCCAAAGTCTCCAATGCCCCCAGGACCAATATAGCCCCTAGGACAGAGGCAAAGAGGTTGTAGCACAAAGAGCTGGTACGCTCCAGCTGCACAGCAGCTGGCCCACTGGCCCAGTACACTAAATGCTTGATGTTTTCCCTGGCTAGAGGCACACATTGATGGCACTGCAGTGATCATATATTGCTGTACACACACCTCAGGGAGATTTTAATCATCATCTTTAAATAGAAAGGAAGAATGACATCACCTGTATAACACCTGGTACTTTAGTACCAACGTAAAGAAGGTTTTTTCACATGATGGATGCTTCCTTTAACCCTGCTGGCCTAAAAGCTTTTCCCTTCATTCTTTCCTTATGGCTAATAAAATGTACCTTCTGCTCAGTAGAAGAGAAACAACCTGATACCCCACAGAAAGTTGTCCAAGTGCACGGTCTTACCTGGGACAATCTGGCACTGGCAACAAGAAGGTCAGGCAGAGCCAAATCGCTTCTAACACCAGAATGAAAATCCACTGTGGCCAGTAGGGGAGAATGTCCTGCAGAGCAGGAAATCGTCCTTCCTGCATGAGATGGAGGGAGGGGGTGTTAGCTGGCAAGTAAAAACCATGCCCTTGGGGACAACCTGTACTTCCTGGCAGGCAGTCTTGTATCCCCAGATACAAGAGGGAGATGTTGTCATTACAAAACTGGGTTCTACCAATAGACCGTTCATTTTCACAAGCAGTTTCCAGACACTTAGTTACTTGGGGCAGGCGGGGAGAAACAAACCAAAACAAAAGCCCTTAATGTTTTTTAACTTGGAAAATGTCAAAAGGAATTTTGATTCATGAGTAGAACAAAAGCCTTTTGGGAAAACAGACTCTAGAAAGGCCAAAAAGCAGTATTACTTTCCCCTGCTGCGAAAAAAGCTTGCCAAAATTAACTGGACAAAATGCAGACTACAGGATTCAGCACAGAGATGCCTGTCCCGGGGCTTCCTTGGCAGTGGAAAAGTCATCATAAGTGTCTTGGAATGCCTCTTTCTGAGCACTATCTGAATGGATTGGTGAAATCCTTAATACAGTAAATCTACATGTGACAAAATGCAGACTGGGACACTGAAGGTGCACATACTCCAACATTTCTGCCAGGTCACACTGCACTACACATCAAGTAAGATGTTACATGTTTTCTCATCATTTCTCATGTGTTCTTTATGCCCAAACAAGAGCAAAGGCTCCCAAACCCTGCTCCAGTATCAGTTCAGTTGTCATCTCCCCACATAACTCACCCAAGTCCCACTATCAGCTCTTGTAAACAGGAGTTCAAGAGCAGCAACCACCAGGTATGTGAATCCCAGCCTCTGGAGCACCCCTGGAATACGCAGATTATCCCAGGACACTGGAAGACATGCAAGCAATGTGAAAGAGGAGCAGACACAGGCTCTGTTGTAAATACGCAAGTGACCCTTCTCCAGGGAGAGCTGAGATCCACCGCACCTCCACTCTGCCATCCCAATTTTCTGTACATCATAATCCTGGGAAAGTCACTAAGACAATCAACAGTGGTTGGCACAAGAGTCTAACAGAGAGAATTGCATCAGTGCAGAACTGAACAGCACTCCACAAGATACCATCAAACTGTTGACAGGTTTTTGCAACAGCCCAGCCAAGGAGGCAGGAACAAGTTACAGAAATGCAAGGGAGAGAGCAAGTTCCACTCACAAGGTCCAAGGCAGTAATTGGGATTCACAACTATGATTCCCAGCAGGATTAGCACAAAAGTCCTCCAGAGGATTTTTCTAAGCACCTTCCACTTGGAACTTCCCCATCTCAGCATGGAGCCCAGTGCCAATGCTATTGATGTCCCCATGATGAACACAAACCTGGAGAACAGAGCAGATGGGAAATGGAGCTGACAGATGTCTCATAACACATGTCATAACAGATGTCTCTGTGGAACAGCAAACACTAAAGCTGACAGAGCAGCCTGCATTGGCCCAACAGAAATGCATGCACTGAGTGAAACTGGGCCATTTTATTTCCTCTGATTGCTAGGAATTCCCAGGCTACTGAGCTTGCACTATGCTTCTACCTTTTTCAGTGGTCTTGCAGTCTGCTCTTTTTCCAGGAATTCATATGCTACCAAAAAATTCCATTACCCAAAATTAAATAAGCATCTTCAGAGCAGTAAAACACCAGCTTCAAATCTGTGATTCAAATTCAGAACTGACCCACTCCTTCCCTCTAGATTAGGTTCACAGTCCAAGTCCAGCTCCCTCCTCCAAGAGAAACCACAGCCGGTGTAGAGAAGCATGTTAGGGGCAGATGGGATAATTGCTTCCCCATAAAACCATTCTCTGGTTATAGAAATATTAGCTTAATCCAAAATTTACTTGGCTATTTTATCTATGGATGCACACCAGCCCAGCTTTGAATCTTGCCAGATTGGCAGCTTTTAATACAGTGGCATGGCACTGAGCTTCTCAGGGATACTGCACTTCCTGGCAAGGTAGCCCTGGGCCTTGTGTGTGGGAAGGAGGAGGATATGGGGCACCAAAACCACAGCTCTTCTACTGGTTCATAAAGATTATGTTGTTATTTGTAGGGGCCGATTCCTATTAACTGTTTAACACAAATTCATCCCTCCAAATACATTTCCACATGGAAGCAAAGTGCACACAAATGTTCCCCTTTCAACCCTTAATATAAAGAATCAGTTGGTACAAGAACTATTCCTCAGGAAAACTTACCATGGAAACACCAGATCTGCCACTGTTAATCCTACACAGAAATACAAAGGAGCATATTATTTACCTTGAACCATCCTTAAATTTAACAATATTACTGTTGATTTTCTAGAGGAATTGCAGGCTGCTAGCAATTATTCATGTCCCAAATTCTAAAACATGTTATAAACAAAACTTACGAAGAGCTAATCATCTTGCCTCACTGCATTTACCACTCTTCAAGTATAGAGTCAGAACTGATTGCTGTGCTTTGGGAAAGATTTCAGGGATGGGATCCTTGCTATTCTCCACTAGGGCGTTAAAATACTTGACTTCATCTGCATCAGCTTACCAATCAAGGCACTATGTTTTTACAGCACTGAGCAACATCAGCTTGATTGTGGTCATTAAACAACACAGAAAAGTTAAAAGGTATGAACCTGTATCACAAATGAAAAGGTTACACACAGACTGTGATGTGAAACCATCCTGTCACTGTGGGACAAGGAGGACCATGCACTGCTTTGCCCATGAACCTAACAGGCAGATTCCCTGCTGAAGCAAACGGGCACAGCATCCCAGCCTTTGGCTGAGCAACAGCTCACTGCAGCAGCTGCAACACCAACCATTTCTAGACACTGCTGCAGTTAAAACCCAGAGTAAGTGTCTCAATTGTACTTTACCATTCCAACTCTCATGTTTGAAGAACCAGTATTTTCCTCCTCCATAGTTAACAAACACCATAATTACAAGAGAGAGCCTAAAAAGACAACAAAACCACAAAGTATCACATGTCAATGCAATGCATATATATGAACACAAAGTTAATGATTACTACTCCCACTAATGCATTTCTAACTCTGAGATCTGATTTATTTTATTTTTAAAGCAAGATTTCCAAGGTTTTCAGCTTTACCAACCAGGAAGCCGTGTATCAAAAATCATGGGTGGTGGTGAACCAAAGCAAGCTCCTTTGCATGGCATTTTCACACTGAACATGTCGTTCTGTTCCACCCTCTGCCACAATTTTAATGTTTCCTCAAATTAGATCAATTACAAAGTGTTTTTGAAAATCTGAGAATTAAAATCTTGATTAACTTCCAAGTAAAACAGACCACCTTGAACTGTCCATCTGCTATATATTGCCATGCACTGTCAAACCACCACTGGAAAAAATCTCATTCCGCTTGGAAGAACTGCTTTTGAGCAAGCTCTTATGCTCACCCCCGGAAGGTGTCAAGGGAATGCAGCCGCCGCCGAGAGGCTGTGCTCCACGGATGTGGTGTAGGATCACAGTTAATGGATTCTGTTGTGTTCGGGGATCCGAGCTCCTTTGGGAACAAACCAGACACATAAAAAGCAAGTCAGCAGCTGCACCAGCTGACTAGGGAACAAAAGATGGTAAACTGCAAGCTTTCACAGAAACTCTTGTCTTTATTCTCCCTGTCTTCATTTTGTCTACTTCTAACCTCTTCCTGGCTTCACCACATGGCAATAATGTTTGCAGATGCTCCAGACTCTACCTTTGACCAGGTAGAAACAACAATGCAGTGAAATGAGCCTGTGCTTAAGACTCATCAGAGCTGGGTCCCCTCCAAATCAGCCAGAGGCTTGCCAGCACTCTGAGTACTGCTTTACAACAGAGCTGAGCAGATCCAGTTGCCAACTCTCAAACAGGACCTGCCCCAACCCATCAGCACTTGTCTGACACCACAGAGAGACTGTTTCGAGAGCTAAACCAGTGAAAAATGAATAATTTTAAACATGGGAGTGGTTTCTTTGCAACTGAGTTCCCTAAACCACTCTGATCAGACCCAGTAACAGCATAAAGAAGGAGACATCACTATATCCCAGTGACAGAGATGAACTGCAAGAATTGCTGTAGAGCTCTGCTTGGAAGTCTTTTGATTCTAGACAGGTTTGGACCTCTTAGATATGAAGCCCAGACTGTGATGAACTATCTACATTCTAGTACAAAATAAGGATCACGCAGAAATGCCAGTTCTAGGGGTGCCAGAGAAATTCTGGCTTCATTTTTTTGCTAAAATTCCTGCTGTGCTGGAAGCAGACATGAAGGCTGTGATTTCCCTTACACTGACTATGTCGGAAGGGGACAGCATTTTCACCAGCACATTTGCTTCAAGGGAACTAAAGAGGACACAATGGTGTATGTTCAAAACTTGCAAGAGCTGTACAGGGAATCCACTACACTTGCATGGAGACCCAGCACTCTCCACTGACATAAAATTGCCTATCTGACATCAATACAAGATTTGTGAAGGGAAAGATGACACACAAGGGGAAGATGATTAGTAATATACAAGTCCCCAGATGTCCTGATAATGTGTGTTTCTCAGAGATGAAAACACTACAGAATGCAAACTAAAGATACTGTGGTCACTCACGGAGTTAATCATACGATCAGTTGCTCTGGGATTCAGTTTCTTGTAAACCCAGTTTCTGACTGGATCAATTCTGAAAATGAGTAACAGTTTAAAACACAAAACAAAGCCAAAAGTACTTTATAGTTAATTTCACCTTAATTAAAACTGTTTAGCAGCATAAATCAGAAATTTGGACAGTTCCTATTTCTGTTTTTACAGCTCACATAGGTAATACTCAGATTCAGCCAGTACCTGGGATCTCAGTTAAGTCCAGCTGTGTAAATACACTGACACAAGCTCATGTCTGGGAGTTTTATTCTCAGGTTGCTTACAGGCAAGGATGACCCGCACCATTCAGTACACAGGGTAGAAGGTTGCATTTGTTACACGCACTTTGGTCCCACTGCCTTGGATTACTGATCCAGAGCTAGACAAGGAACAAGGGACACGAGGGCGTGGCAGGGCATGTGAGAGCTTACAGTGAACATCAGCTGCTCTGCGCACAAAGTAACAAGGCCGCAAGATATCCCTCAAGTGAAATCGCATCACTCTGCATTTCTTGCCACATGTGCCACAACTTGCACACGGCACCTGATAACAGGATCTGATCTGCAAGCAGGGCTACAAGTGGGACTCCAAAGCATTACCACACCATGATACGTGGTTTTAAACTGGCATGTGTAAGGAGGAAGTACTGTTCACTTACTTCATTAGAAGGCGCCCAGCAATCAGGATAGCAAGGATCCCCATGTAAACCAGGAAAGCAAAGAGAATAGCTACATGAAAAGAGAAGAACACAACTCTATAAATGGTCTAACAAAACCATTGAGCGACCTGAGCTTGGCCAAGCGTGACATGAACACGACACAAAGCCCAACTCACCAACCATCATATCACCTTCTCCACGCAATACACATCCCCAGAGGAAAATAAAAACCCACAGCAAAACCCCCAAACTACCCAACACAAAATTAGGCTAGTTTCAAAGTGCAGCTCAGTGACTCCACATCTCGGCATAAAAAAAGCAAAATAAGACTGCACTGCATCACAAGACACTAGTGAGAAAAGAGTTGATGTGCTGCAATATGTTCTGAAGAAGAAACTAGAGATTTAAAAACAGCCTCGACATGAAGAATATTGCCCAAAAGGGCAATACACCAAGTTAGCAAGCATGGAGAATTTTTCTTTACAGTTAGGAAACTGGAAGGACTGAAGAATAATGTAATGTAAAGCAAAAGAATGGAAGAGACACAGACAAGAGTTTGAAACAGTCCTGGAAAAGAGATGAACAAAAAAAGAAAAATGTCAGGTTTAAAATTAAAAGTGCAACAACAAACAAAAATCCAAACACTGTGTGAATTGTTTCCCATTTTGTGAGAGAAGTAAGATAGAGGGAAGAAGAGGGAGGATTCTGTGTATATACATAAACATGCAGGGAAACAGGAACTAATATCTCCCTCCAGACATATACCCACTGATTTTTCTGTATTAATGCCTGCTGCAAAAAGGTTATGGGCACACAGTATATCATGTGAAGAGGCCTGATCCCGGTCAGGACCTCAAGACGGGTGTATAAAACATAAAGCAAGATGTTAAGAGGAGCAAGCCCATGACATCTCTTCAGCACAGCATGAGTGGCTGCACAAGACTCTTAGGAAGCTGGTTCTGCTGGGAGACATGCAAGTTGTAGAACGAAAGGGAAAAACAGAGCACTACATACGGAGGTAGGTGTTGATAGGGCCTTCATTGATGATTAGGTCACAAGAAACATTTTGGGTGCTTGTACTTAGGGTCTTTACCACAAGGGAATAATTGCCAAACTCTCCGAAATGATACTGAATCCTGCAAATGATAAAGGAAACAAGGCTTGGTGAGCCAGCACCAGTACATGCGGGTACCACCGCAGCACACAGCGGGGCTGTAAGCCTGAATGCTTTAGGAAAGGCAAGCCAAAAACTTGGACCAACACTGTGTGATATAGCACGGAACTGGCCTTTTTCTAAGCATTACCCTCCCCTAGCCCAACACCAATTCTTTACCACACATGCACTGCCATCATTTGTCTTCTTGAACTAGAGACTCCCTGCAAGAAAAACCAAGTGCTTGCACATGCTGCCCCAATGAACACCGTTTTGGCTCCTGCTTGCACCTAGATCCTTTCAGCACAATTCCAAAGTACACCACTGTTACAGTAGTGGGGTGAAGACTGAGCTCAAGGTCTAAACGGTTGGGAAAAAGGAGGCGATGAGCAGGCAATAAAGAGGCACATGGCTCCAAGGGAAAAAAAACAAAACCAACAAACCGAACCAACACAAATATAGGATAGAGTTATCCATGTATTCCCTGGGGCTGGGCCACGTACTTGCAGAGATCTCTGTCACCCACAGAGCTGTTGAGCAGCAAGGTGAGTGGATGCTGGGTATCAACCATTACCGACGCCGTGCCTGGTTTTCTCAGGCTCTCGTTGCTTGGTGGGACAAACGCCAGGAACTGATACAAGCACTGTGGAAGAAGAGGGTGAAGGGAACTCATTAGTGCCAAAGGAGAGTGGAAGGGGGTTCTGCCTTGCATGGTGGCAAAGACAAGGGAAGATGCCACGGGGCTGGAACAGCTCCTGCTGCGGGAATTCCCTGCCTGCTGCTCGAAGGTAAAACCGAAGCGAAGCGACCTGACGAAGCCACGGGGAGACGCCGGAGAAGCAGAGCAGCCCCGCCGCGGGCCGGGCTGTCAGAAGCGGAGGCCGGGGAGTGACCCCCGCCCGGCACAGCCCCTCACCTGATGGCAGGAGCCGGAGCGGGCGGCGAGGTTCAGGCCCGGGGCGGGCAGCTCGTTGCGGACAAGCAGCAGCGCCTGGTCCATCCGCCCCGGCCGCCGCCCCTCCGCCGCCGCCGCCCCGCCGCGGGGCCCGGGCGCGCCCTGCCCGTCGGGCTGCGAGAGGCCGGGCGCCATCACCAGCGCGCCCAGCGCCGCCGCC
>QWTY01020951.1:0-21692 GCA_008033365.1 Pseudorectes ferrugineus
AAAAAAAAGAGAAAAAGAAAAAGCATTTCTAACCAATTATATTGAATTTGCTTTAGTTACAGTTTTGTATTTTTCTGGCTATATACTTCCTTGTTGTTTTCTCTTTGGAAATACGTAAAAGCAGCAGGAGAAAATGCACACAGAAAGTAGATGTAAAGGATGAATCGGAATAAAATTCTACCCTGATGGTCCCTATTATTACAATAGAACTATAAAAGTACATCACCTCTAGAAATCAAGGAAGTCTTGCTACTCATCAGTGGGAAATAAAATCAGGTTTCTGGGACCAAAATTAAATGACATGAAATATTCATACACTGGAAAAAATATGGGAATATTCACAAGCAGAAAATTTGGAATAGAAAGAGAAGTTTTACTGCCCTGGTAAAGGTGCTGAAGCAACAAAAAGAAAGCTGGTAACTCCAAAGTTTCATATTACTTTTACTCCAGTTACACATCTGTTTTCTCACATGCAAGAGAAAGAAACAATTAAGTGTTCACTGAGCACCTACAGAGATTAGATGACATGGAAGTCAGGACATCTCCGAACTTTTACTATAAACACTTGAACTCAAATCTCCTGAGGCCTTATTACCAAATCTAAAGGCAGAACAATGGTGGGGATTTCACAAAGCATTTTTAAAACTCCACTTACACCAGGAATAGGAAGGGGAGGGCGGTGAGGGGAAGGGTGAAACTGCACAGAAAATCTGTTCCAGTTCAATTTTACATGTAAGTGATGAACAGGCTGGTTTTTAGCACTCTTATTTAGGATTATACTCATCACCATATCTCAATCAATAGAATGGGAATAATTAACTGTACTATTACTGAAGAAATTAAAATCTTGTTCTGTACTCTCAAAGTACATAATTGTTGCTCAGAAACTGTAGAATACAGTATATTGGTATTATTTTCACTCTTCAGAACTTGATTAATTCAGCCCACCAACAGACTCCAGCATATTCAAATTTTAATGAATTATCTGAAAATAAAATAAGTTTCTTCAATATATCAAATGTCATTCTTCTTTTTCAAGTTCAATTAAGAGTATTTTGAATGATTATTTAAACATTTACATTTATTTTGATAAAAATTAATTTTAAATCACACCCTGTAATGGTCATTTTAGTATTTAACAAACATTTTTTTTCATCTTTGGAAAAAATGTCAAAAAAAAGGGGGTGTGCACCAGTGGGGGAGGAGAAGACAGCATAGGGAATGAGAGACAGAAACAGAGAGAGAGGGAAAATGATTGGCAGTAAAAAAGGCTCAACAACAAATGACTTAGCTGTTTAATAAGATAAAGTAAAAAGAGGAATATAGATAGTGAGTAATCTTTTGTTCCTTCAGATACTAGCAACCCCTTATTCCTACTGCTGAATGGATTTTCCTATGCCATGATGCAAACATCTCCTGCATGAAGACGGGTTAACTGTGATATTTGACTCCTCAATGTGCAACAGGCTGCCAGTTACAGAATCACTACACTCTACCCTTTGATCCATACACAGTTTGCTTTTCCCGAAGACCTTGTAATAGGTTATATCAATAGCACACAGATTTCTCAAGCCCTAAGTATGAGGGCAAACAGAGCAGATATAATTCCTCAAGCACAATGCCTTCTGCAAGCATTACTTCAATCACCCTCATATTTTCTGTAAAGGCAACATAGCATGGCACAAACAATCTAGGACTTATCTGAAGTGCATTAAGAAAAACTGCCTGGCCCAGGTGATCAAGGAGACAACAAGGAAAAATGGACTTCACATTAGAAACAAAGAAAAACTGTCTTTGGATGCAAAAGTTGTGAGCAGCTTTGGCTGTAGAGACCATGAGATGGTGGAGTTCAAGATCTAGGCAAGAGAGAGCAAGGAAAAAAAGCAGATCACAGCCTGGATTCAGGAATGCAGACTTTGCCTTCATCAGAGATGTACCATATCATGGGATACAGCCTTAGGGAGAGGAGTCTGGGAAAACTGGTTGATGCCTCCTTTCAGCTCAA
Organism: Pseudorectes ferrugineus; assembly: GCA_008033365.1. Lineage (NCBI taxonomy): Eukaryota > Metazoa > Chordata > Aves > Passeriformes > Pseudorectes > Pseudorectes ferrugineus. The sequence continues at coordinate 2,006 of QWTY01020951.1, forward strand.
AAATGTCCATACCAACAAGCAGGAAACAAGGAGAGGTGGCAGGAGACCTGCATGAAGGAGCAAGGAGCTCCTGATTGAACTGATTTAAAAAGGAAGTGCAAAAGAGGTTAAAGCAGGGACAAATAATCCAGAAGTGCAGACATGTGGTTTAGTTTTGCAAGAATGGGATAAAGAAAGCCAATAAACACCTGCAGTTGAATCTGGCAAGAGCTGTCAAAGGCAACAGGAAAGGATATTACAAGAATACAAACAGGAAGGAAGACATGGGAAAACTTGGATCCATTGCTGGGTAGGCTGGGAGCTTGGTGACAAAGAACATGAAAAAGGTCAAGGTTCTCAGTGCCCTCTTTGCCTCAGTCATTACCAGTAAGATTGGCCTTGATGCATCCATTAGGCCCTGAGACCAGAGCGAAAGTCTGGAGGAAGGCAGACATACCCTCAACAGTGGAGGACCAGGTTAGAGAACACTTGAGCAAACAACATGCACAAGTCCATGGGCCTGATGGGACATGTGGAAGGATCTCACTGACATCACTATGAGGCCATTCTCAATTATATTTGAAAGGTCATGTCAATCGGCAGAGGTCTCTGAAGGCTGGAAGAGATCAAAGGTCACTCCTGTCTTCAAGTGCAAGAAGGAAGATCGGTGGAACATCAAATGAGCCTCACATCAGTCTCTAGGAAGGTGGTAGAACAACTAATCCAAAAAAATCTTTCCGAATATATGAATGACACAAGGCACTTGAGAATAGTCAGCATGGATTTATACAGAGGAAATCGAGTTTAACCAAATTTACAGACTCCTACAATGAGGTATAGAGCTTGGTGGATGAGCATGTTTACCTCAGCTTTAGGAAGGCTTCTGGCACCTTCTCATCCTCAAAGATAATCTGACAAAGCCTAGTTTAGACAAGTAGTCAGAGAGGTGGATGGAAAATTGGCTGAACAGCCAGGCCCAGAGAGGGCAGCAGAAAGTCCAGTTGCAGACAAATCACTTGTTGTGTACCCCAGTGTCAATACCTGTGCCTGTACTGTCTAACCTCATCATCAGTGACCTGAGTGTTGGGACAATGTGTATGCTTGGAAAGCTCATAGATGACAAAAACTGGGAAGAGTGACTGTTACACCAGAGGGTTATGCTGCTATTCAAAGGCAGCTGGACAGGCTGCAGAACTGGGCAGAGAGGAATCTCCAGCAGTTTGTCAAAGGCAAATGCAAAGTCTTTCACCCGGGAGGAATTACCCCAGGCACCAGCATTTCCTGGGGACCAACCAGCTGGAAAGCAGCTTTGCTTTGCTTTGCTTTTTCTTTGAAGGAAAGGACAGGAGTGTTCTAGTGAGCAACAAGTTGATTATGAGTCAGCCATGCACCTTAACAGTAAAGGCAGCCAACAGCCTTCTGGCCTGCCTGAGGAAAAGCCTTGCAGCAGGTCCAGGGAGGTGATCTTGCCCCTCTATGCAACCCTAGTGAGGCCACATCTGGAGTGCTGTGTCCAGTTAGGGGCTCCTGAGTACAAGAGAGACAAGGAGCTCCTGGAGCAAGTCCAGCGGAAGGTGACAAAGATGATTAAGGAACTGGAGCATCTCTCTTACGAGGAAAGGCTGAGGGAGCTGGGCTTGTTCAGCCTTGAGAAAAGCTGACTGAGAGGGGTTCTTGTCCATGTATACAAGTATCTGAAAGGACAGTGTCCTGAAGATGGAGCCAGGCTCTGCTTGCTGGTGCCAAGAACAGGATGAGAAGCGACAGGCAGAAACTGGAGTACGGGAAATTCCATCTGAGCATGTCACTGTGAAAGTGACTGAGTGCTGGAACAGGCTGCCCAGAGAGGTTGTGGAGTCTCTTTCTCTGGAGATATTAAAAACCCACCTGGACAAAATCCTGAGTAATGTGCTCTAGGGAACTCTGCTCTAGCAGGGAGGTTGGACCAGATGACCTCCAGTGGTCTCTTTCAACCCTACCCATTTTGTGATTCTGTGAAGATTCAGAAAATTTAATAATTTTTTCAGCTATCTCAACTAAAATGTATAAAAATAATAAGCAGGGGGTTTTTATATTCCTAAGAATGCAGGATTCTGTAAATTAATACAGTGCAAATATTCTCAAATTAAAATGCAAACTTTACTGCCTCAGTAAAACTATGTAGTAATGACTACTCTATAATAAGTGGCTTATCAAAAAAATTCATTTATTATTCATTACAATAAAACTAATTACAATTAATTTATTTTCTGTGCCTATCATTGTAAAAAATACTTGATCTAGCATAAGTTAATAAATATGTAAATGAAAAGTTACCAAAGCACGGTAAAAAAGAATTGGATGTTAACAGCACTCCATGTCCTTCTTATTTTGTAAATGTATTTTGTCCTTTGGAAACTTCATCAACTTCTTGTTCCAAAGCAACTAGTTGTTGTTTGCTAGTCTTATTAGTACATCCAGACATATGCACACTGGGATTGTAGACCAAAGGAATACATCTACATGACCAGAAATGAAAAAATCTTACAGGAAAGGGGTTTCATGGTCTTCCCTGGGTAAATTATAGAAATATTTTTTTTGTGATCTGTCATAATAAATCAAAGTGCCACCAGGTCTTCAGTTACATAAACTTAGCTATTCTTGCAAACATAAAAAGTTTAGTCATTGGACTGTTGTACTTGCAGCTAGGTAAATGACCATGATTATTCACAGGCACTCTACTCTGGAAAAAATACTGTTGCTATTTTAAAGATAAGAAAATAAATTCTTTTTACTTTTGTAAACAGGATGGTTATGTAAAAAGCAGTGAGGGAACAAGATACTACCATCTTGAAGCAGGAAGTTTGAAGCAAATAGTAATAATTGGAAAGAGGTTCCCTGTGCTCACAGATAAGTATTGTATAGCATAAACTCTAAATATAAAAGTGTGAAAAATGCTCCAGTGTGAGAATTCCTTCAGGGAGACCCAAAATTACTCAGAATTACTCTAAGGAAAGGTTAAACCATATGTGTTTCACTGATCAAATCTGTGAAAAGTGGAGACATTAAAGGTATTTTTTCAATATTTACTCTACTTTAGTTTTGTGTATATGTGCATACTAGCACAGCAAGGACTATTAAAAAGCTCATTTCTATTTTTACATCATTTGTTTTGTCAGAAATATGGGCAATGGAAAACACTCCTCCCCTTTCATGTTGGCCACAAGATCTATCACTTGATGACAACGACATACAACAATGTAGTACAGACATGATTGGTTTATTTTAGAGAGCTTATTTTCAGTGTCCAGCTCCTTCATGTGAGTTTTCTGAACCCAATCCAAGAGTGGGTGTCAAAGAAATTCCATCCACCCTTAAAGTAAGCAATACTGGGCCCCTCCTAAAAGTTATATTATCTTCCTCTTTTAGCCAGTAAGCCCACAGAGCACTCCATCACCTTAAACCATGCACAAATTGCCACATGCCCAGCACTAAAAATTACTTAAAATTTAGCACATACCTGAGAAAAGGCCTTGGATTTTGTACCCAACACTGAACTGCTTGGCATTCCTGACAGCTTGAAAATGCTACTTTTTCTCTCACTGAACTAGGATTGTCCATCTGCAAAAAATTTGAGACCTACCAGTTTCACTTTCAAAGGAGAACTGGGAAGATCAGTTCATTAATGTCTGGTAAGTAATCAGACATTAGGCTGATAAGGTCCCTGGAGAAAACAGCAACAACAATATAAACAAAACAATAATAAACAAAAGAAAAGAAAAGAATTATAAAGTTCAGAATTCAGATGATGCACAACAAATAAGTAAAGCCACATAGTGAATAATCCTGATCAAAGTAAATTTTGAACATCTTTCTTATAGTGCAGGAGTTTGACAGAAAACAAACAAACAAACAAACCAGTATCTGATGGTGTAATTAAGAATCAAAGATCATTATACTGTTGTTATAGAAGTTGTTGGTTAACGTCTTGTCATTGCTAAGTATTTGGTTTTGCAATATTAAAGCCTTTCTTTTTCTGGGGTGCCTTTTGCAAATGAAAATGTGTATCTAGTGCTTTAGGAGCTGCACCTCCTTATGTGCTAGTTTTTAGATACGTTCTTTTACTGTTCTTGTCCACAGAGAGCTGAGTCTTTATTTCAAAATGAAGTAGGTTCTGCTTTGAGCAGAGGTCTCTGCTTATCCAGAACAGCAGCCTTTTTATGAGTATTGGGTGTATACATTTGACAACCTGTTTTTTCCAGATAATTTCCCAGGTAATGCATAACGGAAGTCGTAAACTCAGCAAACACCTGAAAGACTTTTTATAAATTATCAAAAGCTAATCAATGCCTCACACAGAAAATGGGTGACAGAACCATATGCCCTCTCAGGGTCCAGAGAGAGATTGTGCCTCAGCACGAGTATTTCACATTACTAATACAATATAAGGAAGAAAGAACCAACATAATGACACACAGCATCAGATAGAGTCTTTTGTCTTTAATGAATCTCCCGTTTTGGTGTATAAATTCCAAAGTTTCATTCTGTCTTTGAGTACTCATAGCTAAGATTGCATCTGGCACACAGAAACTTTATTCCTTTGATATTCCTCTTTAATTACATGTCTTACGATTGCCAGTGAAATCATCATATTAACCTAAAGGAAGCTTCACTGCATCTCATTATACTCAACAAAAAAAATTTAAAAATACACATTGCTGTGTTATTGGATCATTACTGCAGTTTATGTGCAACTCATGATCACTCCTTGTTCTATAATGGGATTAGAGCATTATGTGGTCTTGCATTCATTTTCTATCAAAGTCAGGCTGCTTGAAGGACTGTATGACAGCAAATTTTAATTGCAGTCAATACACTTACAAAGCTGTCTACAAGAAACTTCTGTCTATACTTTGCTCTTAATTTTTTTAAAATTTCTATTAAAATCTACAATTTTATTTAGTATAATATGACAAAGTATGTTCAATAAAAAATTAATTTCACAGACTTCATTTAATGATCTACCAGTGGTTACAACGCCAATTAAGTCAAATGAAAATATTTTAATTGTTTGCTTTCCATTACGCTATCTATGTCAAATTCCAGAGATTCAGGAATTGGCGCAATGGATTTGTTGACAGAGAATTTGGACACACAAGACATAATTGTGCTTGCCTTTGAATTTGTTGGGGGCTGATCAATGCACCAAATTAAGGACTCTCAAAAGGAAGGTTCTTGTCTTCACTAATTAAGTGTAATGCTGTAGTGTTGTCAGTATCCCATTCCATGATTGCGCAGTCACATCTGATTTCAGACAGACCCTTTCTAATACAAAGTGTGTTAAAAAGGAATTACAAGACTTGGATGTGCCCAGTATTCTCAGGGAAGTGAATTTGCTTTTTAATAACTTTTGAATGTTCTTATTCATGAGAAAAATTCTGGAGATTAACATACCTGACACACAGATACAAGAATATTCTCAGAGCCAGTAAAGGCAAAAGGATGCAGTCAGAAACGTGAGCCACACCAGACACTTGTTTGTAAGTTTCAAACTAGATCTAACTAAGACACAAAGGAGAGGGGTGAAGGGTAGAGAGGAGAAAAAAACAGAAAAGAAAAGAAAAAGGATAACAGTCTATGTTTCATGTTGGAGCAGCTCTACTCCTTACAAAAGTCCCAGTCTATCTTGTCACATAATCATGAGGGCACTTAGCAAATGTTTGGAAGGTTGATTACACAGCTAAATCGGACATTCCCAAAAAGTGAGTGTTTCGCTCATATTTCAGTATTGACTTTTCTTGAACCAAGTATCTCTGTAGGATACCATGTAAATAAAAACTAGTAATCCCTCAGGTATTACAATCAAGGCAAGGGGGATCATTCATTGCTCCAGTGACTTAGGCCACCTCTCATGACTTCAGACTGAAGTTCTTCTTACACAGCAATATAGATCAAAATCATCAAGGACAAGAAAACAGGAGGCCAGTGACACTTTTATTACCCCCAGAGTATAAATCCAAGACATAGCCACTGGAAATATATAAAAACTAATCCAACATTTAAAACCATAAACAAAACAGGCATCAGATCAGTATCAGTTTTCCTGGAAACTGAGAGCTCTGATATGTTGTCTAGTTAGAGAAACAATCTACATGTACCCAAGATAAATATTCTCACAAACTTGATGTATTGGTTTTGAAACTCTTTCTTGTTTCTAGGAGATAGAAGCTTGATGAATATCTAACCTTGAGTTACTCATCTTGAGCAGCATTTCATAAAGGATACCAAATATGACAAGAAAAATCTCTCTTAATGGCAAGGAATCCAACCAAGATAAGCAGAACTCAGAATCTCATCAGAAAAAAAATCTCCTATTGATAATTTCAACATATGTCCAGAAAATTAGATCTACATGTTGATTAAAGCACGGCAAGGCAAAATAATAAATTGACTTCAATGACTTTTAAAGTGTACACATTTTTGGAAGACAAGTGTTGACTACAAGAATCATTGAGCACTAAAGGGAGAAATAGAAAACACACAGATTTTTCCAGGTATTTCAACAGCTTCATTTGTAATATATCCATGTGTAAGCTGAACATTCAAAAACAACCAAGAGACTTAGGAATAGAAATGCCATTAACTTTCCATTCAATTGCTTCTCTGGGTACCTTAGTGATTTAGAAAATCTCCTCTGTAGAAAATTAATCAGTTTATATTGGTGTTCAGCAGTGATCCGCACGGATGATCTTTTCAATCTTTTTGTTGTGTGTGTGTCAGGTGCATACAGTCATAAGAAATTATTGTACAGTATAGTTGTTATTTCAGCATGTAAGCAATTTGCTATCATAGCTTAATAACAGCAACCTTTTTTTAAATTTTAATCAAAAAACACACAGAAATTTTGTATGGTGAAAAATAGACAGTTACCATATTTTTCTTTCTTGCGTGTGAGTCTTTTGCACATTGTCAGAAAAATAATTTGTTATGAAAAGCAATGGAAGTACAAACATTTACCCAACACAGCAGAGCACAACACTAGTCACACTTTTCAACCTCCAAAGAGAACACTGTTATTGTGAATGATTGAAAGAACTCTTCCAAACAAGCATGCTTTTGCTAATTTTGATGAAATTACTTTGCTTTGCACATTTCATAATTAGTTCACTGAAAATGAGAGAACTCAAAGAAACACAATTTGCATCAATATCACATCTAAACACAACAGGTTTCACTCACTAAGGACATCACACAGTACTTCAAATTATGTTTAAAGAAAAAACAGGAAGAGAAAATTAACTAATATGTGATGGTAAATACAGATCTTCGGGATACAGCTATCAGGAAAAAGTTAAAACTACTAATATTGATATTCAGTTTTGCATCAAAATCTAAATAATCAGACACTCTGAACATTTGTCCTTTGTCTTGCTGTTAATTTTAGTCCTTCCTTTAATCCACTACAATCACCCATGGGATTTTGTCCAGGTTTTGTTCATTTAGCACTAAAATACTGAATTCCAATTTTAGGTTATATTTAGCCTAAATATATGTATTGGTCTGAATCCAAACCCTTTTCTCATTTTTATTCCTCTGGAGGAATCCCAAACTACCTTTTCCTTCAGCGTTTTGTATCAGCTCTCTCTGTGTATCTGAAAAGTCAGAATCAACTGATATTGTCTATTGTCCTGAGAACTTTACTGGGCCTCCTTTGCACCTGTAAGACAGAGACTTTGCTGAGAAAACAACTTGATTTTTGTTCACACCAAACTATTAAAGAACTTTTCTAGACTGTCTGGAAGATGAGTTCTTACCGTAAGAGCAAAAAGCCTCTACAGAGGCACAAAACAAAAGATATTTGAACAAAACAGAACCTATGTAGCAGTGGCAAGTTAAAAAAAAAGGGGGTGCAGAGGAAAGTGGTAGTTGTTGGGGCTTTTTTCAGTTGTTTTGAAACAAAGATCTTTTATGAGTTTAATCTTTTATGTAATCATTAAAATTGTATTCACAGTCACAAGATCTGTAATCAGTTTTGGTTTTCAGAGTAAAGAACATTTTAGAGCTTGTGATTAACTCTGGCAAGAATGAAATTTGACAACTGTCCAAAAATTATTTTCAATGTTCTCCTCTTTTTGCTCTGATAAATAGTCCCAGATGATAGTTGATTGACAATAGTAAGCCTGCACATCTGGACTTCCATTCACTGTAGCATTTTGAATTAGAATTTTACTTAGTGATGACAAGATTGGATAATTCTGTAATTCTTCAAATGGAGCCATTATTTGCAGTCTTGCATAACACACTGGTGTCAAGTTTCAATTATTGCATAGGCACAAAAACCCATTACCCAGCAGCTTCTGGGTCACATCCAACCAGACTCCAACAGATATGTACACTTAAATGACTTTTTTTTTTTTTTTTTAAATTTCCTTTTAATAATTACTTGCTTCCATGAGGAAAAACAAACAAACTTTCAGAAAAACTGTGAACAACATAGCCATGAGATACACAAATTGTTCTAAACGAAAAGGGTTGAAGCTGTTAGAGCAGTAGTAGGTACAAGTTTTTCTTTTGGATATAATAACTTTGATGTTAATTTTAGAGCTTGCAGTGTCTTTGATACTGTCTCCTCATAGACATCTTTGAATTGCCTAGCAGTCCTCAGCAACTAATTGCTTTTCTGAAAGCACTGCGTCACCTGAAGAAGATGACACATGCTTAACACAAAGAGAGTACAGAATAATGGCTTCAAAAGCAGTGTTTTGAACATGGTAATACAGCAGTGATGAATCACAGGATGGTACAGGCAGCTCAGTGCCAGCTCACAAGTTTTTTGAATCTTAACTGTTGACTTGAGAAAAGATCTCTTCATTTATAAAGGTTGGTTTTATACTGACTGTGGGAAATGCTGTGAATACCATGGCGTAATCCTATTTACTTCATTGATCCTGGTACTGAGAATTACTTCACTTGTATTGAGAATTTATCCAATATCAGGCGCTAAATATTATTTGTAGTAAATATTTAGGGAACTCAAGGCAAATTAATGGAAACCATTGTTTACAATAAAATTGCTACAGTTTAGAAAGAATTTGCATGAGCAATGAAATCTGATATTTCTAGTACTCAATGCCTAAAGCAAACTGCCTGTTTAAGAAGATCCCAGTCAGAGCTTCAGATTAGGATCAATGAAGTTATTCAGCATTTGGATGAGTAAACATAAATTGGGAGGAAAAGGACATTGAATTCCATTAAAACAGACCATAATCAATAACAACATTTCCAAGAGCAGCTCTCCATGGCTGATGTAACCTGCACACCTGTAACAAAATCACAGCTCAAACCGCATGCTTGTTTTTCCATGATTGTATTTAAGATCAGTGCTGTGAAAACGAGCTTTTGCACTTCATTCCAAATACTTCCCTATTGAAGTCAAAAAGTATTTTCAAGGCTCCTGTGGACACTTAGGCAGAGATATGCAGTCAGAAGAAGAGATTTGTAAACATAGCTGCTTCTACAATTTATTGTATTTATTTTAAATTCATAGTTTCATTGTTGTATGCACATCCATCAAGGTATTTCTTTTGGCATTTGCTCAATCAACAAAAATGCATTTGCGGTACAGATTTTATGATGCCAAATATTAATGTGTTGACATCGTGCTTGGTATGTATTTGTGGCACTCTTCAGGGAAACTGGAATTGGCTTTTTTTAATTCATTCATTCAGCAACTGCGACTGTATTCTGCTTACAATGTAGCATTTCTTTAGTTTCTTCCTTTTCTTCTGGAGAAGAGATATACATGTTAAATACACCCATGAACACAGGTCACTGGCATAAAGGCAGCCTGGTATGTGTTCACAATCACAAAGGTAAAAAGCATGTATTACCTTTAGGTAGCATTTAATTTTACTGCTGCAAAACTTCTGAGAACTTAATTTAGTACATGTGGTATTTTGACCCAAATTATCTAGTGTTTAAAACAAGCTTTACATGAAGTGTTTTTCTATAGCTTAAGGAAACAGTAAGAGGGTTTCTTTTTCTGTCTTAATCACTCCTATATGCATTAGGGAGACACCTGACCTGGTGTTACGTGGAGAAAGAGGCACACTGAAGGAGGCTCGTTAATTGGATAGGAAGATCTTTTCTTTCTGTTTTCTTTCAAGAAGAATTTTTATCCATACAGCAGTTTGCAAGCTGGGCTCAACATAACGATTGGCAAATTTCAAATTCAGGTTTTGAATTCAGATTGCTGTTTGAAATACGTCTTCAGTTGATGCCAGCTCCTCAATTAAATTTATTTCTCTGCCTCTTCTACACATATATTAGCACACATTGAAAACCTCTTTACTTCCACTTATTACAAAAATTGAAATACAATTTTCTAACTTGGTGAAATCTCTGAAGTCCTATAACAGCATTAAATTCCATAGTAATTTCCCCCCACTAATAGGATCTACAGTGTTTTTTCAATTTGTTTAGCTATTTATTTTTCCAACACACTATTTATAAATACAGCATATCAATTTGGAAATACTACTTTAACAAAGGAAAAGCAGTCAGAGATGTCTCTGTTTCGTAATCTGCTAGTTTGCCTCCTTAAATCTTTACCTGTTAGAGATCCTGTGAGACAAAAGGTGGTATCATTCACATTTATGACTCATAGCTTCATGAGTTTACATACCATTTGTGCAGATGAATATGTACATATGTTTTATGTGTGCATGCCGCTTTTTCCAACAAGTAATTGAATATAGCAAAATATCCATGTAGTTTCCAAGATGTTGAAAATTTTCTCAGGAGACAGTATAGTGTTAAACTACAGATGCAGTTTTATAGCAACAGTTTCCATCCAGCTTGTGTTTATCTTGCACATGTGTAGGGAAGAAGAAATACACAATCAGAAAAAAACAAAACAAACCATCCCATCACACGCCCTCCCCCCTCCAAAAAAAAAACCCCACAACCAAAGGCAAAGCAGCAAAATGTTAAACTTGTCAAAAGAAATTAAAGTAAATTATTAATTTCTGCTGCAAAATCCTTGCACATTAGGGGAAAGCGTATAGTAAGACAACTGAGGTATTTGATTTTCTGAATACAGCCAGGAAGAGTCCTCATTAGCTAAGCAGGAAGCAATCCTTCCTAAGTTATCTGGATGATATAAAGTGGTCTGACAATTAGAGTATAGAAAAATTTTAATTTATTTCCTAATCTACTCTCCTTATTTAGCAGCATTTAATCTCATAGAGATGTTTGAAGGTATTTTGAAGGATAGGACTTCAGTGATATGACCACCAGAAAGCTAATCTCACAGAATTTAAAGGATCATCAGGGAACACGATTAGTTTGGCACACTTGAGTTCTGATCAAGGTGTACATGAGTCTTCTGGACTGGTGTCATTGAAAGTTGCATATTAAAAATATTAAGTTCACAAGTTAAAGAAAGAAATCAGACATTTATCATCAGTAGGTAAAAAATGGTATAAATTCTAGCTACCCAGCAAGAGCACAAAGATTTTTTTTTAGTTAAACTGCACAAAACCTTAGAACTGATCCAGTTCTCAAAAGGAATTTTGATACCATCATAAAACACTATTTTTTTTCTTTAGGAGAATAGACATGCATATGGCCTGGTCTATTTTAGGTAGTATTTCCTATTATATCAAAAATTCAGTTTCACTTGCATACAAACCAGTAAGGAAAATGTGTGTTATGTTACAATAGCAAAGATGAATCAGAATTTATCTAATTTAGTTAATTCCGGTGGTACTTCTATTTAAATGCATACTGAGCAGAGAATGACACTTCAAAGTAACAACACTGCTCTGTTAAAAAATGGCAAACATGTCTTCTGTGATTGACAGCATAAAAGGTTTTGAACAATCTGCACAATATATGTCATAATTTCAGTTGAGGATTAATTTACAGGCTATTTACTCTCCTATTATCCCCCTTTGGGTTTTTTGATACTTGGATAGGACTAGTGAATATTATAATTAATAGTAACAATGCATACTGAGTATTTTAAAGATTTTCAAAGGCCTTTTTTCATTCTTCCAATTTTTTTCACTATTTATAGGTAAACAGAGAAAGCAAATACAGATAATGCAAATTACTATGTTTCTAAGCGTGTTAGCGGGTTTGCCTTGATTTAAGACAACAGCCTCTGGACTATTTTATAACCCCAGCAATTAAGTCTTCACAAATGCACATGTGCACTAATCACTGCCAGCTCCAAACATTCTTATGAAAAATTAAAACCAAATGATCTCAGTTTCTGAAGTGAAGAAAGCAAAACTTGCATTTCCCTTTCCCTTGAAAGTTCCATCTATGTTCCCTGGAGCTGACAATTCAGATATTATTTCTTACAACCACAATTGACACATTTAGAGCCTTGAGCTGTCTACACAAATGGTTTCATGTCTTGAAAACAAAACTTGCATTAATTTATAGCCATATTCCCAACAGTTGAAGCACACAGTCAAATGCAGTTTTATGACGCGAGACTTCACCTTCAATTCTGTACATGCACTGTCAATGAGACCGTCCAAATTATTTTAATGCTAAAAAAATAGACTCTGGATACTGTAGCTTTTTTTTGAAGAGTGCAGAATAAACACTGGAAATTTTGTTAGAGAATTTACAAAATTAACAATCCTATCGCCTAGGGTTTTCCTAAGTGTTGGAAAACAGTGTTCATGCAAACATACACAAGAGTAATCTTCACTTCTTTTAAAACAAATGCACCTTTCTCACCATGCTCACTTTCAGGTAGACTTTTTTTGTTATAAAATGTGTCTTATAATTACTATTTCCAATATTATTGTGTTTTGCTGATTTGAATGTCTCATTTATAATGCAAGTCATTCCTCATATGCTGCTGTTTTAACATTCTTTAGGTGCAAACTCAGAAGGAATCACAGAATATTCTGAGTTGGAAGGGACCCTCAAGGACTGCCGAGTCCAGCTCTTAAAAGAGTGGCCTGTATGGGAATCAGACCCACAGCCTTGGTGTTAAAAGCACCGTGCTCTAACCAGCTGAGCTCACCTCAGGGTCAACATGGCCTAATCCAGTTTACTCTGCAACATAACTGGGTATTTGTGGAAATTATTATTATTATTCTCTCTCTGGGAGTTAAGGTGGAAGCGGACTCCAGAATCTCAGTGTCAATAAAGTGGAATACTTTTGCTGCTGTTCAGCACCAAACCCACAACTGTACCTTGTCTGTGGGTCTGCAGTCTGTTGTGATTTAGGTACAGTCTGTACAGATGTTTCATAGCTCATAAGACATCTTATCAATAGACAAGATATGCAAAATTAGGATGAATTCTATGGTGCCATGATTTAGACTGAATTTTATGGCACCACAACATACTTGGAAGAGGTTAAATTCTGTTTAAGCACTTCTACCCAAACTCTGTTGAAAAACATTAAATACTGTTTAATTCCGCACTCTGCCCTACTTATCCTAATAATTGTGTCAGACATGATTGGTGATTAGGAAAGAGCTGCCTCTCATTTGCCTCAGCAATGTACATTTCATGTCAAGAATCTTTAATTTACATGTGATGTATGGTTATGTGATGTCATACAGTGTTTCATCAAGTTTATGCAAGCAAGTAACATCTACAGGGACAAAAAGTCACTTGACAGAAAATGCTTTGACAGCCCATCATCTGGTCCTTGTTCTGATTTGTAAATAAAGACTGGCTTTTGCAAACAGATGTACAGAGACAACTGCAACAGCTTGTTCTTCTAGGAAACAGATTATCTGAGTTTGTATTTCATAACCATCACGCACAACTGTTTTTTCAGAAAAACTTACTAGACCCAAATATTTTAGAAAAAATTTTGGCCTTGAAGTGTACCCATATTTTTAATATTCTAATGTTTTGTGTATACCTTCCATTACATATGTTTGATAAATGTACATAATATTTTATGCAATACACCCCAAAGTTGAAGAATTGAAAATGTAAATAAAGACATGCACTTGTGAGGAGAAATAAACAAACAAAAAAGTTCCATAAATCAAATGCTAATAAAACTTATGTAAATGAGTTTCTGACTCACCAGAAAGTGTGATGTTCTAAGGCCGATCAGAATCATAAAAAAAAAAAAAAAAAGTTAGGTGGTAATGAAATATCTTTTCTTAACTTAATCTGTGGATTTCATTTTTCCAGAATTCATTCTCCAGAAAAATGGCCACCTTATCAGTGAAGGCTTTCGTTCCTGAAACATAAAAATTTTCTCTCCGTCTTTGTCAAAGATATGAATATTCAAAAATATTTTTTGGACAAAAATACAAATCCCAAGGATCTCTCTGACAAATATAAAATGAAAATGATTCATTTACAAAAGAACTACACAAACAACCCACACAGCTGTTTTCTAAGCAGGATAAAATATGACATCAATAATGAACAATTCTCTTTCTACTACCAGCATCCTTTCTGAGAAATGCTTTTGTAAGTGCTCCCAAGAGAGATGACTAAATTACTTAGTTTCTCTTTAGAGACAGGAAAGAAATATATGGAGACCGATACAAGACCAACCGACTTTCGTTCGTTTGTAATTCAAATCTCTAAACAAGCAATTTCAGACACATTGCCTGGTCAGAGTGTCAGTGTTTCCGAAAGCCCCCCAAGGCCGCCGTGCTCCGGACAGCACCACTCTCCAGCCTGGGGAGGCATGCCCCCGAGGCAGGGAACCATAGCTCTCAGCAAGGTTCCCTGCTTCAGCTCGACTGTCGCAGGAACAGTCTGCGCGCTGCTTCTGCTCCCTGTTCTCACCACACCAAGAGGCTGGACCCGTTCAGGGGTTCATCAGTTGAGATTCTGTTCTTGAGCCAGCTATAGCACTTATGCTTTCCCCCACATCCTCCCAGAGCTTGTGCTACAGCAGCAGGAGGGCAAGGAGATGGGAAAGTAAGGTAACAAGGTAACAATTTCAGAGATTACGTAAACAGTCAGGTAATGCTCTGAATTTTCATTTTGATTTTACTTTCAGCAGCTGGATTCATGTCCATTATTACTGTAGCTAACAATTAAGCACATATGGGAAACCTTCGGAAGGAATTGTGGTTTGTTCAAATTAAAAGTGAGATAGGAACAGCTGTGCCCAGATCCCACAAACACCTGTGAATAAAACAAAGCAGGCAATTAAGGCACTGCAGCTCTCTTCTTCAGCCCCATTAGCAGAAGCTGTAAGATAGCCACCTACACACGGTTTGTGGGGGTTTTTTTCACCCAGTTTCCTCAGTTTGAAGAGTCTTATTTTTTCTTATTTATTTTTCCCCTTAATAAGTCTTTCCACTACAATGCTTTTATGATCTGACAGCGGAGTTTGCCCTGTCTCTACTGTTTTTGATTAATTCACTTCAGATGCACTCAAAGCCTTGAAATTCTGGAGCTAAGCACAAGGCAAGATGCTACAGAAATGTCATGCTAACTTTAGAACAAACTTACTCATCCTTTCTTCCTAGAAGTGAAACTCAACCTATCACTTCCAGCCAAACAAACCTCCTGCAGTCAGAAACATCACTGTATTATTTCCCCCTCCCTTTCAGACAGGAAGAATAAAAAAATAAATAGTCTTTAATTAATATCACATTGTAAGTATGTCTACCGAGGTGTATTGAGGTGACCTAAAACATTACCCATGATAATGCACCACAATTCAAGAGTGGCAGCAATGCAGTGTAACAGTGTTACTGTGCAATTTAGGAAATCTGGATTCTAGATCATCCTCCTATCAATCAGATAATGTGCCATATGTAACCTCCAAAGTTTCACTAGGTCATTCTAAACCGTAGAACATGCAGAAACAGTGTCAAAACACGTGTTTGGAGTATGATGCAGTTCAGTTCTCAAGGCAACAGACAATTTTTATGACATGTAACAAAGATCTTGAGCTATAAGGTTTTGCTTGACTACTTCATTGTAATGGGGTTTTTTTATAACTTATGATATGTTCACATACCAACTGGTCAAATTTATCTTTAGTGCAAAGCCAGTGGCTTGCATAGCTTTGCTCCAAGGATAAATTAGGAGCCCTCTGACATGTACTGTCAGCAATAGCACCACAAAATTGTTGATTAAAATGAGAAAGAAAGTGCATTCACTGTGAACAGAGCTGAAATGCAGCAAGTAAGCACAAATAATGCTTAGAAAATAAATCTTACCAGTGCACTGGTCCACTGACTATATAAATTATTCCTGAATAATTTCTTCTTCCTATCTAATGAAAAAAAATCTATCTGGCTCCTTTTATATATATATACACATACACTTTTTTTTCTTTCTTATTTTGTCACAATAGCAGTCTCTGCAACTGAAGAGGAAAGCAATGTTTTTCCTTTGGTGGATTACAGAGAAATATTTTTTTCTATCCTTATTAGAATTTTGCTATGGCTTGGATATTTAATCTGTTCGTGCATATTTATCCATTTTTAAAAATCAGCTAATGAAAATTGCCTCTCACCTTGATTAAAAAGACCTTTCAGTATCTAAACTTATACTAATAAATATTAATCTGCATCCCAACAGGAAATCAAAACTGTCTTCTAATATTTAATGTGGGTTCCCCCTTCTTTCTCTAATTGTTATGTTGCAGACATTCTGGTTTTTCTTTTTTTTATTAGCAGAGTGATAGCATAGCCTTCAAGCAGACGACTCGACTTCTCTCTGGATTCTCACAGACTCTCAGTTTTGTAAACAACTCAAGTCTCACTCATAGCTTCTTAATTGATTTCATTTGTAGACTGTAAATGTTGTTTGCATGTTACTTCAAAAGGAAGAAGAATTTAAATGAAGCGACAAAAATAGGCTCAGCACTCAGCAAATCGAGATCCTTCCTGCTTCCTAGCTAGCTTTTGTTTAAAATCCAATTCTATCCTGTGTTCTTTTTATGAAGTGTGTATTGAGTTCAGAAGGAATTTAACACTTTTGTGTGGGCTTATAGGAAAGATTCAGCATTATGCAAGGCTTCCCATGGAAATATTGCCAGAGGCTAGGTTTTGAAAGAGGAGCTGCCCACTTGGGTAGTAACTATTGCATTAGGTAGAATCTATTGAAAACCAAAATTTGCTATCTCTTTCGACTTCTCCTAGGATGCAATTTAAAATACTGAGAAATTTAGAATACAGTTTGTATTGTATTCTATTTGTTGAATACAATTTGCTTAAAAACATTTAAAATGCAAATGAACATCTAGAAAACCATAAGCCCTATGTTTCCATAAGTGCATAAGGACCAAAATATAACAAGTATGAAGAGCAGGAAAGATAATTATCACCAAGAGAAAAAAAAATAACTGGAGAATTAAAGAGGGCTAAGGAAGCATAAATCTCAGTTATTCTGAGCTTCTGTGGGACTTTTCAAGGACAATATTTAATAAAAATAACCTTTTGTCTATTTGTCTATAACCTTTTGTCTAACATATCATATTCTATATTAAAATAACACCTCCAAAAGCAACAGGGTATAATTCCACCACATTAACAAATGTGAGACCATTCTTTGACATCATCTGCTCTTTTTAGTTATAAGAAAGGAGATATATCTCATCTGACTTCTAGACACTGATACCTATACTAGCTTGTTTTCCTCCATTTCTAGTCAATAAAGAGACACTTCTAAAGAAGTACTTCTAAATAGAACAATTCATCCAAACTATTTTAGTTATCAGCCTTAAAAGGAGATGAATTTCACCCTGAAATAGTCTGGTTTTTGCTCTTGTCTATAAAGAGAGCCTGCAAAACAAACAAGATATTCAAATCTGTATTGTAGCTGCCTGAAGTTAGAAGAAATCCGTCAGATGGATCACCACTTCTAACACTAAAAAGAAAAGAAGGGTAGTCATAGTAGCTGACTCCCTTCTGAGGGGAACAGAGGGCCCCATATGTCGACCAGACCCATCCCACAGAGAGGTCTGCTGCCTCCCTGGGGCTCAGGTACAGGATATTACTGAGAGACTCCCTGGGCTGATTCAGCCCACTGATTATTACCCACTGCTGATACTCCAGGCTGGCAGTGATGAGATTGAAAAGAGAAGTGTTAGGGCAATTAAAAGGGACTTCAGGGCTCTGGGTCAAGTGGTTGATAGGGCAGGAGCACAGATAGTGTTCTGCTCAGTCCCTTTGGTGGCAGGGACGAACGACAAAAGGAATAGGGGAGCCCACATTATCAACAAGTGGCTCAAGGGTTGGTGTCATCAGCAGAATTTTGGGTTCTTTGATCACGGGGCAACTTTTACAGCACCTGGCCTGCTGGAACCAGATGGGCTCCACCTCTCTGTTAAAGGCAAAAGGTTTTTAGCCCATGAAATGGCGGGACTTATTGGGAGGGCTTTAAACTAGGTTTGAAGGGGGAAGGGGATGCAGCTGGGCTCTCTGGAAGCAGGCCCAAGGATGGTAAGCCAGAGTCAGGGGTGAAATCAGCAGCCCAGCTGAAGTGCATGTATACTAATGCACGCAGCATGGGTAACAAGCAAGAAGAGCTGGAAGCCGTGGTACAGCAGCAAAGCTATGATGTAGTCGCCATCACGGAAACGTGGTGGGATGACTCGCATAGCTGGAGCGCTGCACTGGATGGCTACAAGCTCTTCAGAAGAGACAGGAAACGGGAGAAGAGGTGGAGGGGTGGCCCTTTATATTAGGGAGGCTTTTGATGCCATGGGCATTGAAATTAATGACGATGAAGTTGAATGCCTATGGGTAAGAATTAAGGGGAAGGCCAACAAGGCTGACATCCTGCTGGGAGTCTGTTATCGACCACCCAACCAGGATGAAGAGGTGGACAACTTATTCTATAAGCAGCTAGAGAATGTTTCAGGGTCACCAGCCCTTGTTCTTGTAGGTGACTTTAACCTACCAGACATCTGCTGGGAACTTAATACAGCAGAAAAGAGGCAGTCCAGGAAGTTCTTGGAGTGTGTGGAGGACAATTTTCTGTTGCAGCTGGTGAGTGAGCCCACCAGGGGAGGGGCTACGTTAGACCTGTTGTTTGCAAATAGAGATGGGTTGGTGGGAGATGTGGTGGTTGGAGGTCACTTGGGGCATAGTGATCATGAAATTATAGCATTTTCGATATTTGGTGAAATAAGGAGAAACATCAATAAAACTTTTTACACTGGACTTCCAGAGGGCAGACTTTGGTCTATTTAGGAGACTTATTCGGAGAGTTCCTTGGGAAGCAGCCCTTAAAAACAAGGGAGTCCAGGAAAGGTGGGCTCGCTTCAAAACAGAGATCTTGAGGGCACAGGAACAGACTGTCCCTGTGTGCCGAAAGATGAGTCGACGAGGCAAGCGTCCAGCCTGGATGGGCAAGGAGCTTATGAAGGAACTAAGGAATAAAAAGAGGATGTATCATCTTTGGAGGGAGGGTCAGGTCTCTCAGGAAGTATTTAAGGGGGTTGCTAGGGCACGTAGGAAAAAAATTAGAGAGGCCAAAGCTCAGCTAGAACTTAACTTGGAAACTCTTGTGAAGGATAAGAAAAAATGTTTTTACAAAAATATAATAATGGCAAAAGGAAGGGTAAGACCAACCTTTGTTCTCTACTGGATGCAGGAGGGAACTTAGTAACTACAGATGGGGAGAAGGCGGAAGTGTTTAATGCCTTCTTTGCCTCAGTCTTTATTGGAAAGACGGCTTGTCCTCAGGACAACTGTCCTCCTGGGTTGGTAGATGGTGTCAGGGAGCAGAATGGTCCCCCTGTTATCCAGGAGGA
>QWTY01020955.1:0-5000 GCA_008033365.1 Pseudorectes ferrugineus
GCATGGTCTAAATGCCTCTTGAACAGTGACAGGCTTAGGGTATCAACACCTCTCTAAGAACCCCATTCCAATGTTTGATTATCTACTGGTAAAGAAATGCTTCTTAATGTCCAGTCTGAACCTCCCCTGGTGCAGTTTTGAACATTTCCACATATTCTATCACTGGATCCCATGGAAAGAAGATATGCATCTTCCTCCCCACTTCCACAGATCAGGAAGCTCTACAGAGCAATGACCCTTCAGCCTCTGTTTCTGCAAAACAGATAAACCTGAGGCTGTCTCTAGGGTGACTTTCAGGGCTGCCTCAAAGAGCTTTGAATACATTGCACATGGAAAACCAAGACCTTTCAGGACCCTGCCTCCTGGACGATGTGATCCCATTCTAACCAGTCTTACATTAACTACTCTCTGTAAGTATGGAAGCAAATACAGTGATCATCAGCAGACTCCTTACTGATCCCATAATAAGTAATTTCCACTCAGTTGTACTTGCTTAACTTTCAAGATCTACTCCTTGAATACTGGTACCTCTGCTGGTTAGCACAGGTTGTTTTACAACTCATCCAACCTCTTTTAGACTGTTGCTTTACAATGACTCAAACCTAAAACGTGCCTGTTTCTCCAGAGCAGAGGCAGATATCTGCAGTTCATCAAATAAATCCCATCCCTGTCTTTTATCAGGATCCATCCTATCACATACATATGGAGAATATCTCCACCATCTTGAATGCAGCTTCTAAAATAAAGCTTAGCTCTTACAGGTCTTGATTTAAACTCTGCAAAAGCCAGTGGAAAAGCTCTTGTTTTCCAGGTGGGGCTGAGTGAAGGCCCATATAATATTTCTTATGTATAGCACTCACAGCCTTTTAAAGAAAAAATAAAGTACATGGTTCTCATTTACAAAAAGGAAAATTCAAATGAAGACTTGCAAAGGGAAAGCCCTTTTAGAATATCTGCAAATACAGGCACCACATCTTGAGATAGAAAACCTAGATCTCACAGGAGAAACTAAGAGTCTAAAGAGCATATTGACTGCAGACATAATCGTGAAAATTCAGCAGCTGAAATATTCATGTTTCTTGGGTCCTACAAAACAGTAAACCGTAAAACAGTAAGCCAGTGGAAGAGGAGGGATTGGAAACATGGGTTTTTTGGCTTTACCACTCAGACCATTCTGCCTCTTGCATTGCCAGGCCATGAAAATGCTGAACTTTGACATATTACATAGAAACCCTAATTAATCAATTTTATGTTGTTTTAGTCTGTTATAGGAACATATTACAATGAAAATATAACATACTGCCGATTTCTTAATAAGGCAAAAGTCCTCCTTGCCTCACAAGAGTCTAAGAAATAATGAAGGGGTTCGTGGTCCAGCCCAGTGATATCAAAGAGTACGTTATATGGTGCCAATCATCTTCAGACTATCAATTATTCAAGTTTCCATTTTTCCAAGTTCAAAAATAGCTCATATTGAAGATTTCATATAAAAATACAAAAGCATTCAAAACTGAATTTGATAAACAACATTCAAGGGGCCAGCCTCTCTCTTCTCCTCAAATTGATACATTTATCACCTCAAACAGTGATAAATAAATAAATTCCCAGACTATTCCCTACGGATCTCTCTAAGTGTATATAACAATATAGATCAGGTGCGAGGACTTACAGTCCCCTAAAATGGCCTGAAAAGATGTGAGAAGGTAACCTGTCGCCTTCAGTTTCCTGCTGGGTATCTGACTAGGCTGCCTGGTTGCTTTCTGGAGTGCTTTCAATCTCTACTTGTTTGAGTGCTTCTCTTTGCATGTTGCTTATTCTATTCACCAATATAAGCAAAATAAAATTGCTGATCCTTTGTTATTAAGTTAAGATGGCTTGCACTTTTGCTTCTTTCACATAATCTGAAACATTTATTAGGAGAGAGAGATATTACTTCTACCTTTTCCTGCTTAAAGCAAGTAGCACAAGAACCTGAATAAATAAATCCATTTCCTACCAGCGAAGAAATGTTGCAATTCCTAGAAAAAGGGAACTAGCATACAGTCCTTTAGTCTGTTCTCTGTGAGGCATTGAGGATATAGTAGGATAATGTAATGGCCATCTGAGGCATCTATATCTAATTATCACAAAGCACTTTAATTCCAAAAAAAGAATGAAGTTTTTCACTCATAGATATTATTATCTGATATTTACATGGATTACTAGAAATGGAGAGTACTAAGTAATATAAAAATAGAACTGTGGCAATGTAAAAGCTTCTGATTGCTAACCTGAATCTTTTCCTCTATATTCTCTGCTATCAGATGATCTTTGATGGGTAAAAATTTTCTTTATAAGAGAAGGCATGTCTAATTTATTACATAAATCAAAATTCTATACTTGTTTTAGTTTTGTCTCTAATAGTTCTTACATTCTATTATTTTTCATTTTAAGAGTCTTGGTCACCTACAGGAAGATGGTTAAAACAATGGCTGAATCGTGCACTGAAACAGCTGAAACACATTCTGGTTCCCTTGAAACAGAATTTGGTGTTGGTTTTGTGATGGCTTTCAACATACTGAGTCTGTGGGACCTTGACTCTTTGTGGCAAAGTAGGTATTACTAATGGACAGTAAGTGCAAACTGCAGTGAAGGTACCAGTGTTCTTGTGAAGATATGGAATTCTCTGTATTTTGTTTTCCTTTAAGGAGAAGTTAAAATATTTTCCCCCTCCTGCAGTTATTTTTCATCACCTTAATGCAAGAATCACATTGGGCTGCATAGCTCCAATTATGCACAAGTACAACGTTAAATGTTAAGATGTGAGACATAATTCATTTCTCCCGTAATTCATTTCAGTGTTTGTGTGTGAAGATTTCTGTAGGCTTCTGACTTTCCAGGCTGCAAATTCTCTCTCTCTTTCTCCTATTGACCACTTGTTAAATCTTTTTGTTTGTTTCCCACCTTTCCCCTGGGACCCACAGACAGACAGCCTTGCCAGATTCATTTTCTGATCAAAGCTGTTTGATTTGGTCAATTTTGCCACATTGGAGACGTTCTCTATTACAGAGATAAATAGCCTTGGGCTAACTGTCAACGAAAACTTGTAAGCTAATAAATTATTCCAATTTCTTCCTGCGGATTTCTCTGGAGACAGCCCTAGGAAATACACTTTTTGATTAGTAAATTTCTCTGTGTGTGTGTCTGGACATTCAAATGTGTCGACTTTGATTAGCACCATTGCTTTTCAAGTAGACGCTGGCTGAGGGGCTGTCAGTTGCCGGCAGCCCTGATGCATAATGCATCAACTGGGCCCGGAAACAGGAGCCTCATCCAAGGCTGGGAAGGCGGGAAAATTGCCCCAACAGCCCTTTGCACGGTGGGAGCAATCTGAGTTGCAAAGACTTTGTTGTCTGCTGACACAAGGCCCTGGAGAGCAGAGGAGCCTCAGGGGAGGAAAATCAGTAGGAGCAAAGAAGGGCAAGGACAGAGCCAGGCAACTTGCTGCCACCCCCTTCACTTTCACATCCTCCACTATCCCCATAAAAGCACTTCTTCCCCTTCTTTTTCTTCATCCTTATCTTCCTCCTCCTCCTTCTCTTCTCCCTTCTCCTCCTCCTGCTCCCCATCCTCTGAGGAGGATCAGATTTCGCTTCACCTCCCACTTGGATTCCTGTTCATCTGCTGTTTGCCTAGTTAAGGACCTGCAGGTTGTTATAGAAACAATATTTTGGCTATAACAAATCAATCGGTGCGTGTGAACACAAACATACAGATCATTTATCAACTGCAAAATACCCTAAATTATGACCTTTCTAAAACCTATCAGAAGGGCGAGGGAATGCATAACGTAAATTAAACTTTGAAGGGTCAGCGATTTTTACTTTCACTATTCATCTTTCTTTCACCTTATAGGTTTAAGAACAAGAGTGCTGTGTAATTACATTTCAATGGGGTGCAGCGGTTCATTATTCTCTGCTATACCAATCTACTGCAACATTTCCAATGCAGTCAGGTACGTTTTAGCAGATATTAGTTGCATAAGACCATACTTGCTCTTTTGGACGGATAACACCTTTTAATGCAAAAGAGTGCAATTGTCTCAATTTACGAAAGACAGAAATGGTAAGGTTTTTAAATCAATATGCTTGTTTATATTTTATTATGAAAGTGATGAAGAGAGTTTTGCAGTTTCCTTTCTGTTATTATTAGGCTTTCTCATTTTCTACTGGCTCTTTCAATTCTTGCATTTTCTGCCTCCCCCTGAAATTTTGTTTTTGTGCTGGAGCCCACATCAGTGATGGAGATGGGCAGCTTCCAACTGAAAAATCTTACAGTGCCAATTGTTCACTTACAGGGTGTGATGGCTAAGCAGCACACACTCACCTAAGTTACAGCCTTCCAGCTGAGGATTCATAGGCCTGCTACCAGTATCAGGAGCTCTCATCCACCTCTGTGTCTAGAAGTACTGTGTCTGTGTACACAGTTTAAATCATTTTTAGTACAAATAACATAAACACCACAGCATGCACAAAAGCATATTGAATAACATTACAATCTAAAACTACTTGAAAACTGCAGAGGCAAAATCATCTTGTGAATATCAAAACCAGGAACCACAGTGAAAACACTGAATTTAAGCAGAATTCCAGCCATTCTTGAGTCTATTGTACTTTAAATAAATACCAAAAAAGGTGCAAAATAGCAGCATTTGAAAATTTTTCACTGTTTAGAGTGAAATGATGGGTGGTAAGACACCTCCAAGATGCACCCCATATCCAGATCCAGGTATGCCAGAAAGAGTACCAAAAAACAATTAATCTGATCAGCAGATGTATAGAAACCTACAGGCTGGAGCGAGAGAATTGTCACCAGTTTAAGATTCTCACTCATGAAACTTTAACCCTGACTCTTCTGATGTGATGTTTCCATCACATTTCAACAGATTATTCTCACATTTAAAGTTAGACACATGGTTTATCTTTTGCTGGGTTTAGGCCTGAAACAATCTGCTGATGCCC
>QWTY01020955.1:10000-58436 GCA_008033365.1 Pseudorectes ferrugineus
GTTCACCTAATAAGAGAGCAAAATCAGCCCACTGCAAATGGTTAGACCCATCATAGGTATGCAACACAGTGTGTATAGTGAATATTTACAGACTACTGACATTCAGCCAGGTAGCTCTTTAAAAAGTTCTACCAATATGATCTCAGGTAACTATTTAGTGAAAAACTCAAAGAAAACTCTGAATGGTCTGTGACTGGTACAAGAACTTAAATTCAGCTGGTTTAAGTAGCTTTGCTTTTCAGGAGCAGGATGTCGTCCCCAAAAGCAGAGCATAGCCCTGTCGCTATAGAGGAACACATGGCCAATGGATGAGACATCTGGCTTATGCCATTAGTTTGTTTCTTCTTGACATTTAAAGAAGTCTTGGAACGTATTTTCTTTTTAGTGCTTTAGAGCTCCAGCTCTTACCTTATAGAAAATACAGTAAGAACAAGTGAAAGAAAAAAATGGAAAAGTGTTAAAGTCTAGCCATTTAAAAACACCAAGTGTACTTTTTTTCTCTTTTTTTAACTGTTTATTGTTTGCACTTGCTCACATTTTACTGCAGTGATGTATTACAGCAAGGCAAGGTTTATTTAACGCTACCCATCTGGTTAACATCCAGGGACTCACAATATTATATCTTGCTAGACAGACTCCAAAAAAACCAACAACAACTCCAGCAACAACGGGGAAAAAAAGCTGTGAGTCTTCTGGTAATTCTAAGGTGAAATCAGGCAGAAATTGAGGAATAGAGAGGAAAAAGGACAAATGTGAGAGGACAAACCCCATACAATTACTATAGTTTGCTTCGCACATCTCCTGTATCTCAGATACTGTTTGACACCTAGAAAGTCACGGAAGCCCATAATTAACATGACTTTTGTGTGAAGTCTGCCTCACTGATTCTGCACACATACATATATCAGTTAATTTGATTTTTAATTCACATACATTGTGCCAGAATTTTTTAAAATTCTGTGATTTACAGCTACAGACACAGTGAGTTTGGGTTTGTAAAAGATGACTTATACTGGACCATGGCATTAGGTATCTTACAGAAAAACACAGAAAGAGGAAGGCTCCTAAAATATTAAAAGCACCTATTTTTAGAGCTCCTGTGCTGCTGTCCTGTGTTTCTTTATATTCCTGATTTCTCCATTGCTGAGTCAGGGTGTTTTGTCCCACTGGGTTTTATCATTTTCCTCTGAGAAACACTGAGAAACTTTCTTCATCATGTAGGCCTTGCTGCTGGCTTTGGACGTGTTAAATGAAAATTGCAAATGCCACCATAGTCAGATGCCAAGGTCAGCATTTTCTCTATCTACCTGGGGAGATATACTACTCTTAATTTTATTTTTATTTTCCCCACATGTTTCCTAACAACTTGAAACACTACTTGAAAACTTATCCACATGGTTTAAACTGATTTTTTAATTAATCTACCACCTCAAGTCCATATGTGTAAAAATGTACAAAGGGCATCTTTGTACAATGAAAGTGGTATATTTAGATCCCTTTTATGTTGAAAGTCTAATATCTTTTGTTTTCAAAGCAAGTTATCACTGGTTGCACAAACCGTGCTGTGCACCATTAGCCCTTGTTTTCAGTATAATACTGTTGATTCCTGTTCTGATATAATGAATCTCTCATCATATGTATTCACCTGTAGACCTAGGAGTGTATATTGGCCAAGTTAGGGGTCTTAGACGTAGGATCATTTATTTCCCCAGGAGGGAGCACCAGAAGTAAGAATTTCTCATGTCCTCTTTCTCTATAGTTTTGAAAAAGCTTGTTGTTTGATGAGGCCTTCATTTCCCCCTTTCCCTAAGAGAGAAGCTGAATACAGATACCAGCATGCTCCTTTTGCAAATCTCTTCCACTTGTTAAGTCTTTTGATTCATCCTCTTGATTCTCCTATGCTGAGCATAAGAGTTTCAGTGACAGCTTAATCTCAACCCATGGCGCATTTTCCTCATTCCCGTGATGGCAGCAAACCATGGGAGGAGAAGATCTCACTCTAGGAGAGAGCAGTGGTTATTGATCCTGTGGTTAGTGCAGATCACTGGCAGCCAGTAGACACAGACCCCCGACCCACAGCTTGTCCCTGCTTTCCTTTTGGATGTTCTCCATTGTAAAAAAGAAAGCCAATTAAGCACCCACTTAAGGACTTACACTGGGATCTGTGGCTGGAAAGGTCTGCTACCAAGGAACGGAGTATTATTTGCAAGAAAAAAAATTACAAACATGAAAAGTATGTAAAATGGTATTCCATGTTTTTCTTCCGCAAGCAGACAAGCCATTCTTTAGCTACACAGGGTATTCCGTGGTATTAAAAGGTAAAAAGGTTGAACTACTTCATTTGCAATTACAAAACACACTTTTCCACAGTATGGCAGTGCTGTGTCCTCATTAAAAGAACTACAAGCAGCAGTTCATGACACTAGAAGATGTGGAACTTTGGCCTATTAAATACGACTGCAGAGAAGAGTATTTTATTGTAGAAAAATAAAAATATCTTAGTAGTAACTTCAGTAAGCTAAGCTCTACTCTGCAAAAATGCATTTTAAAATGTATGCAAAAATTAATCTGAGTCCATAAGATCTTTCTCCTGTATTTAGTCTAAGACCACAATTTTAGACACAAGGAAATAAGAAATTGTGATGCTACAGTAGTTGTGTGTCCTCATTGTAGTGAAAAAAATGTTATTTGGACCACTCCTATTCCACTAGAGTGCTGTGTGTAAGAAAGTGTTTATGCTGATACAAACAGTCCAACATTGCCTTTCATGAAATTACAGTAGCTGATTTCATCCATTGCTACACATGGCAGAGAGAGATAACTAATTAACAGAGAATTCCCTATGAAAACATAATTCTAAAACATTTTGGCTTCACCTTTCAGCAGATGGACTGCAAGAGACACTATAGGAAAATGAATCAAGCCAATTGAGTGGTGGGGATTTTTTCCTTATTTCTTTTTTTTTTTTTCCATAACACAGATATTTTTGTCATCATGTTAATAAATCTGAGTAAAATAATGTAAAACTAACATGTTTAAAATAGTAGTCCATTAAAGTTCAGTTGCAGAGTCCACAGTTGAGCCTGATTTTTCAGAAATGCTGAGCCTCAAGCACTTTCCATTAATTTCCTTTCAGGGAAGGAGCCGTATTGAGTGCAAATGGTGGGTGGATCTGCCACCACTTAGGCATCTGGAGAAGAAGGCAAGCGAGAGAGTTCATTTAGGCCAACTGGTAATATATCCAAATATTTTCAGCCAAAAACTTCAGTGATGAAAATAATTCTTTGTTTCTGCAACACCTTTTATTTCCTATATTAAATGGACAACTTATTGCTCAGACATGTCAGCAGAAATCAAGAGAGGTGCACTCTAGCCCCCTGGGAATCCCCCTGGCTCTGAACAGACAGCCCAGGTATTGCTTGCCATGCTCAACTGTCCTTTGGAAGCAGCCTGCCCTGCCAGGAAGTGGAGAGATGTGCTCTCCACAGTCACAACTCCACTGGATGGGGGCCCCACCTCTTCAGCAACCAAGAAAAGACTCAGGGGAAGGTGAGTGGGAAATAGAGCCAGGTGCCCTTATTCCCTTTCCCCCTAAAATAAAAAGCTGAGCAGTCACCGCTTACTTTCTCTTGCATCCACCAGAGCTCTTTTTTGAAGAAGAGTAAGATGGGAAATCTCTGGAATAACAACTGTTTCCCATGCACTGCTACCCATGGTAGTCTGGAGAAAAGTTACAGAGCAAAGCTAAGGGATACCCATGTGCATGGTACTTACTCCTGGGATATGGTCAATGGAACTGATGTCTTGGGACAAGCAAGACACTGGCAAACACTGGTCCTGAATGGATGAATTCAGAGAGCGCCTATGATTTTAAGAAGATAATTCTGCCTTCTGTGACCAGTTCCAAATTATCTTAGAGTGTCTGACATCTTCCTGAACTTGTTCCTGTCACCTGCTACAGGAGATTTCTACAGACACAGATCCCCGTTACAAGCCTACATCTACTCTGCTGCAACTTGGTGAAGACCCATCTACTGCTTCACCACTTCTGCAGGCTCTTGGCACTCCTAAGTCGATGTACATTGTGGAGTCCTCCAGGTCACCCTCTTTTAGCTCACAAGGCACATCCAGTGAAGATGTCACAGGCAACACCTCATGGGGGCCAAGGCTTACACATACAAATGTCATTTGGCAAGCATAAGCAAGACCCTTTCAAATAAGCTGCAGACAGGTGACAAGATGACTCAGAGGTTCTAAAGTCTGCTTGAGGCCATCATGTATTTGCAAGATATTCTTACTGAAATTTATTTCAATTACAGAATCTATTGAATTTAAATCAGAGATATTTGTCTTTAGGGTTAGTGGTAAGAAGTAAAAATATTCAGTAATATTAAATACCCAAAAGAATATAGTCTCAGGATTGTAACTACAGTGGTTATTTGGCAAAACTTGAGAAGGAAATGCCTCACCAAACAAGAACTGTAATTGTCAATGGCAACTATATTTTATCCTACTGTGACCCCACATAAAGATATTCTGATGTCAAATGGGTTTTTTGAAGGCATACTGAATATTTTTCTTCTTTTTTTCCAGCACAGGAAAGGGAAAGGTGAATAAGTGAATGCTGAAAATGTATTTTTTAAATTTAATATATTTCACCTTTTATTTTTGTCTCAATTTCAAGCAGATTCTGAATTACCAGGATTTTCAAAAACATGGGTTTTTGACAGTTACAGCATCAGTCACATTCCCTACAAATAGATAATCTTATCTATAGCTCAAGTTTAACACAATTTTTCACAGTTGCTATGAAGTATGCCTCTGTGTGTGGTGGAGGAAATTATTACAAATGTGCTACATGGACACTAAGGAGAAAACTCAAGAGAAAACATTGCTGTGTATTTTTTCTGATTTGAAGATATGGCATGTCCAACTTAAATATTTTATATCATATATTGTAGTGAGATTCACCCTTTTGTGTGGCTGCCTTGAGCCACTTTGAGCAGAAAAGAAGCACTACAACATACTGGTCCATCAAATGGAATTTGGATTAATTTTGCAGGATGATGCAAAATAACTGCCATCTCCACTAGTTTGCTTCATCCCTCACTCCACCAGTTTGTCTGGCTTTTTTTAGTTTGCTGTCCTCCTTATTCAACCTCCAACCTCTTGGTCACCAAAACCTTCACTATCCCAATCTTTTTCTACCCCATTTGTTGATTTATTCAGATGCAGCATGATACCCCATTTGCTGGTTTAATCACATGCAGTATATGCTTGCTGAAAACAAATATTTATACGTGGCAATGACCATTCTAAAATATTTTGTTTCAGGGGAATTTTATTCTTCTGCAGGTGCTGCTGCACAGTAACTCTTTCAGAGATGCCCAGGAAGACTTGTGCTTGAAGTCAACTCACTTCCACCACTCACAAGGGAAATGGTTTGATAAAGCTTGTTTTCTGCAGTGATGGAAAGAACTGCTATGAGAAGTCTTGATGTTGAATGGTGCTGTCTTTTGTCAGTCACACTATGACTTGCACAGGTCAAAACAATCACATAACTGGAGGCAACCTCAAGTTCACTGATAACAATGGGATTTTGTGAACATTTTGAAAGTATTTATAGAGAAAAAGCTGGGGATGTGGTCATTAATATCTAAAATGTGTGCATGTATCTTCAATTTTGAGCATCATATGCAATTTCAGAGTGTTTTAACTAGATGGACACAGAAAACATCTTTGTAGCTTTCTGATTAAAGGAGACATAGTGTAAATTCTCATTTTCTTATTGTACCAATGCCTTTTTGCTGGTCCTAAAATCATGAGCCAGACACAATTAGGTGATAAAAAGGGGTTACCTTTATAAAAATCCTCAGGTGCACAATTCACCAGGTGGAAAACGCTGCAGATGCACACATAGCATAACACATCTACAATTTTTATGTGTTTAGCAAATTAGCATACCTGACAAAAGTCCCCAATTAGAGACATAAGTGGTGAGGTAATTCCTCCCCGGTTCAATCCTCTTTGAATCCCCCCCCTTTAGATAGGAACTAAACTTTGTTTATGAAAATGTGTCTCAGAGAGCTGGTTTCAGCCTTGGCTTCCCAGAGGATCTAACCTTGGACCCCCAGCTTGGAGCTGCTGGGGAATTTATTTTGTCTTTCTGTCTAACAGAGTAGGTAAAATGCTAGCTATGAATACTGTAATAGGCTACAGAGCTGCAAATGTATTTGTAAAGAATATAGAGAATATATAAAAGCAAAAAGGCAAAAATCAATTCAGCATCAGTTTGGCATTTCATTATCTATCATTTAAGTTACCTGATTTAATTACCCCTAACCCTTCCACTGTAAAGACTGAATGTGCTTAAATTAATACTCTGAGCTCCGTAGTGATGGCTGTGCAACAGTGGGTAAGCAGTTGGTTAAGACATTTATTCTGGGTATTTTTTGTAAAATAAGAAGAAAACTATTAGAATCCTTTTTTAAAGAGGGTTTATTATTTTATTTATTTTTACTTCAATAAATTTATTCTACCCTCTTGGTTCAGTTCTGTTTATTTGTAATCAAGCTAAATGTTCTGCTTTGCCTTCAGGTACCAGCGAAGGAAAGGAATAATTATCCATGAAACATCAGTAGTTGTATATGCTCAGTTACTCACTGGTAGTAGATATCAACTAAACCAAAATGGAGAAGTTTATTTGGAGAAGCAGTGGTCTAAACAAGTTCTTCCTTTTGTTTACCAAACAGTTGTCAAGGTAAATATACAAGTTCAGTATCTTCTCTGAATTATTTCAGACTCAGACTATGTTTTAAACTAAGTGTCTATTTATATAAACTTTTTAATTATTCTACTGAAACTGAATGATATTTAATATTATCAATATTGTCTTTTTCATGTAGGACATCAAAGCCTTTGACTCTCGTTTTTCAAACATCAGAACTCTGGATGATTTGTTTCCTCCTGGAAGTACAGCCTTCATGCTGGGATCTCCTTACTACGGCTGCATGGGAGAAGTTAGTTCCAGTAATTTCATAATTTTTCCCTGTAGATTTTTTTTTTGTAAACCTAAAATAATCTAAGATGATGTGTGACAGTAGCGGCCATTTGCTAGCTAAAATTTTAAATCTAGGATTCCCTGGTGGTTTAGTCTGAGAAAGAGAGGGAGAATGTTTTCCCTGTCCTTGTTGCTTGTGTAAGAGGAAAAAGAGCAGAACTTGAATGCAGGATTATTTGGATTAGTTCTTTGGGATAATACATAAAGTTCCCATTTTGTGCTATTTTCAGTCATGAATTCCTTTGATTTAATGCTGACTGATTGGCTCCATGAGGAAGCAATGTACAGGTCAAGGCAAGGTGATGAATCCCAAAGCATCTCTGTACCTACTGCAGCAAAATTGTTGATAAAGTAGACCATGAGGTCTGTTATCCAAAGACTGCTGTTTTTAAATAGCATTTTTACAGCATTTTTAATGTATTGTATTTCTCTCCAAGGTTCACGATTCACATGATGTGATCCCAGAAGGTAGAATCCGGGTAGTTTTTAATATTCCATGTGAACCCCAGCTTGATACTTTAATACAGAACCAGCATGTGAGTGCTTCTGCTTTTCTAGTAAAAGTTTAAACAATGTATGAAATAGATTTTGCAGTGGTAAATGTCTCTAAGGGATGTTTCCATAGCATTCATTTGCCCTTTGTATAAAAATCCTTATTCTTTAGGCATTGCCAATGTGTTTTGTTTGTTTGTTTTAAAGAAATATTCTGTGAAATACAATCCTGCATATATTTTGGCCAGCCGTCTTGGAGTAAGTGGATATCTTGTCTCCAGATTTACAGGGAGTATCTTTATTGGAAGAGGATCAAAGAAGAAGTAAGTTCTCTTTGTGAATTTTGACTATAGGGACACTTCTAAATTCTGCTATAACTCTACAAAATTTTTGCTGTGCTTAAGTCCTGTTTTTATCAAGTGTACACTATTTTGTGATGTGAAGCTTTCTTTGAAGTGTATTTGCTGTAAACTAAGTTGATATGCATTGCCTTTTCTCTATCAGAAACGTGTTTTAAATTTCTGTTTACTGGACAGTTCTGTTTACTTTCATATTGTAGACAGACATAAAATTGACTTTCCTGGTTAGCTATTTGCAAAATTTACTTAGGAGTTTAAACTGATTTTGCCACACTGAGAATAAAAAAGTGGAATTGGGATCTAATTTCATTGTACTTACTACTGCTAGTATAAAGGGAGATGAATTGTACCTGTGATTCTTCTTTTAAGAACTAGTTGAGACTGCTTAAAATACATAAGGGAGGCAATCCTTGTAGTCCTGTGAATGTCAAAATTGTGGTTCCTCTCTGAAGATATGGTTGATGCCTGAGCATTTTCTTGTGATCTAATGTGTACATTTGTTCCGGATGGATTGTTCAAGGACATCCTTCTGCAGCTTGGTAAATGCCAGGTTGATTGTGGTTGATTAGATCTCAATTAAGGAAGAAAGGTAAAATATTTCCTACCCCCCTTGGCAATGAAGTATAGGCACACAGGTGGACAGCTACCATAGCACAGCTTTTGGCCTGTGACATTTACAGCTGACACAATGTGAACAAGTAAACAATACAATGAAGTTAATTTTTCTGTGGTTTAAGGCCGAGAATGTATGTTTATAAGGGTTTTTTTTTAATGTATGTACACACACACACACATATTATTGCAAGTTAATGAACTTTTTCTTATTTCCAGTCCTCATGGTGATCACAAAGCAAATGTGGGGCTAAACCTGAAGTTCAATAAGAAAAATGAAGAAGTTCCTGGCTATACTAAGAAAGTTGGAAACGAATGGATGTATTCTTCTGCTGTAGAGCAACTACTTGCTGAGTATTTAGAAAGGTAAATTATTGGATATGAGCTTCATCCAAATTACCCACCTCAATTTGTATCAATTGTTGGAATTTGTCCTCTGGTCACAGATCTTCCAAGAACTGATGATTTTGTTTCTTTCATTCCAGTGTTCTATTTTGGGATAGAGTAATTTTGTTAACAGCTTCCCTATGAAAAATGAACAGTATGATACTAAATTAAGTAAAAAATAACCCCTCGGGGCTCCACAAATTTTGAAGCCCATCGGCCTTGATTTTTATGGGGCTGTTTTGTGGTCTATGCTGATGTGAAACTAAAGTTATCTTCCATGTATTCGGGGGTTTTTAGGGTGCCTGAACTATTTAATTATGTAGCCAAGAACAGCCAGGAAGATATCTGCTATGAAGATGACATTTGGCCTGGAGAGGATGAGAATGGGTAAGCCATGGTCCTTATCTCTTTTCTACAATAAGGAGAATAAAAACTGACAGTTGTGAAATTGGTAGTGATCATGTGGTGGCTGCTGTGTAACTGAAACCTTGCTGTT
The DNA here is from genome assembly GCA_008033365.1 of Pseudorectes ferrugineus. Lineage (NCBI taxonomy): Eukaryota > Metazoa > Chordata > Aves > Passeriformes > Pseudorectes > Pseudorectes ferrugineus. The sequence goes on from QWTY01020955.1 coordinate 19,407, forward strand.
CCTCGAGCAGCCTGATTGTTCAGTGATGGCTGAAAACATTATTTGAATGCTGTACTTTTCAGTCGTGGAGTCCAAGTTTCTGCCAGACTTCAACCTCAAGTCCAGTAAATGAGAAATATAATTTTCAGTGGCTACTTCATAGTCCTTGCCTTTAAAATAACCTTCAGTAAGCATAGCTATGACTAGTCATAAAGATAATTTTTGAAAAAATACCCAATAATTGTGGCATTTGTCTAAAATCACTTCAGATATGAAAAATAGGTCTTACAGAGATGAAAGTACTTTGCACATTTTTAATATATGTTTATTCAGTTTCATGGGAGAAAAATAGTAACCTTGGTTCCAGATACAGTACGGTAACATGAAACAGCTTTAGTTTTTAGACAATAAACCCAATTCACAGGCTTCAGTCAGTAAATCTGCAGGACACTGCACTCAGCAGGACTGTTACCTGGTGATACACCAGTGTGGGACTCTTTGCTTGAAAGAATCTCAGGGTTTTGCTCCATTTTACCAGAGAGGATTGTCCTGTGAAGTTCTTTCTTACTTCTGTTGTGAGAAACTGCTGGTCACAGAACCACTGATCACATCTGGTCACAGTTTGTTGGTTGGATGTAAACTTAATTTGCTGAATTCTTTTAATTAATTTCATAATTTTTTTTTTCTGAAACAAGACTTTAGGTTATGATTCTGAAACAGTATTGTATAATTCAGACTTTTCTTAAATCATACAGAACTCTCAGATTCCATTACTTTATGAATATATGCAATCATTGTGCCTGTATGATAATACTTGGCTGATTAAATTAGGGAATGTGGTAAAATGCCTGGTATATGCAGTTAAAAGCTTTCATTCATGTCATTTTTTATTCAGAGCTGAGAAAGTGCAAGAAATTGTTGCCTGGTTAAAGGCACATCCTGTGTCTGCTTTGTCTCGCTCATCTTGTGACTTGCAAATTTTGGATGCAGCCATTGTTGAGAAAATTGAAGAAGAAATAGAGAAATGCAAGGTACGCAGCTGGGTATCATTGTGAGCAGGGGTGAACCAAAGAGCAGCTGCTCAGGATTTTTGAAGTTCTTGAATTTGAATAAGACAATTGAAGGTTACTTGCCATTCCAAAGATAAAGGACACAGAATATAATGTAAAATCTGGATTTGAATGTGAATTATCCCAAAAATTCAGAAGAGCTCATTATTAATCTTTGTAAGAGATTCACTCTTTCAGGGGTGATTTATCAGCAGTGGGACATACTCTGAGCTGTGCCTTTCAGGGGTTTTGTAAAGGAACAGGTATCTGTATATGTTGAAAAATACTAAAGTGCTCTTTTTACATGCAGTCCCAGCTGTTCTTCCCCTGCAGTTTCTCTTTGGTCGGCAGAAAATTAGAAAGTTATTTTCTGAAGGCCACAGATGAAAAAAGTGGCTAAGGAAATTACTTAAGTAAAAAGCTAAGGACAAAGCCATATGAAATAATAGCCTGATTTTTTTGAAATAACTTGCAAGGACATCTTAATAAAATTGGTGTGAAATCTGGAATTAGACAACTAAAGGTTTGGTAGGAAATCTGCTATGTTTTAAAAACTAGACTTACTCTAAAGACTTCATTAAAGCTGTATACCATTATCTAAAAGAAACTGAAGAATTCTACACGATCTTTTTGGGAGTTTTGTTTTACCTATTCCAGTGCTGGTTCCTACACTGGTTTGTAAAGACTTTCTGTTCCTTTCCTTTAGCAGAGGAAGAGCAACAAGAAGGTGCGAGTAACTGTGAAACCCCATTTGCTGTACAGAGTAAGTGATGGGAACAGGTTAGGTGGGGGTTCAGTTGTCCAGATCATATTTATTTTACCTAAGCTTACCAGCTTTAGGAGAATGGAATTTTATGACAGTGTTGATGAAAGGACAGATTTTATTATGCCTTCTAGAAGATAATTTTGAGAACAGTAGTCTGTGTCTACAAGGACAGAGAATTTCTTCTAACTACAAAACTCTGTCATGTAGGACACTGACTTTCAGGTTTTTTTCTACCTTCTGTCCTTTATGCTGCTAGAGTTCTTATTGGCTCTATAATGAAGGCAAAATAAAACGTGTTTCTGTTGTCTCTTTTCCCCCCTTTTACTTTTTATTCAGCTCTTGACATAGGAGCAACTGCTTATCTTGCCCATGTTACTGATATAGGCAGGTTACACTCAGTGTTTTGGTTCTGTCTGAATTGATCCTCTTGATCAACTAGTGTACAACACTTGTTTTTCAGGCAGAAGCAGTGAGTGAGAGTTGCAAGGGGAAAAAAAGAAAGTTTGCTTTGAATCTGGAGAGGGATTTTTATTTTTTTGGGTGTTTTGGGAGGGGAGGATTTTTTCTATGGTTTTGCTTTATAGTGTGTCTCAGATATTGTTATAAATGCATTTTTATTGTAATCCTTATTCTTTTGCATACATTAATACAATCTTTTGGTTATTGTCAGCCATTAGAACAGCAGAAGGGGGTTGTTCCAGATCGAGATGCAGAGTACAGGCTGTTTGACCGTGTTGTCAATGTCAGAGAGAACTTTTCTGTTCCAGTTGGTCTACGAGGCACCATTATAGGAATTAAAGGAGGTAATATTTTCTTCATGATTATAGCTATATAGCAGCTCAGCTAGTGATGTGAAAGCAGGCTTCAGGATAGTGTTTTGTGTAATGGCTGTGAATGCACTCATTTCTCACTATGAAGCATATGCAACTTGGAACTGTTAATGACATATTTACTGTTTTGAATTTCATGTGTTACACAGCTGTTCTTCGAAAAAGAAATTACTTACTCTATGTTCCTCCCTATATGAATTAGAAATTACTCTTTGTTTCTTCTTAATACGAAGAAGGCAGATCAGAAAAGGGACAAAATGAAGTTATGGGAAAATAGGGGCAAAGTTAAGTGAAGTAGACATAAAACCAAGTATTAGCTTTAATACTTACATTGAACATAAAACTCTATCAAATATGACTTGTCTTAAATTGTTTTATTTTGAATTTGTATTTTTATTCTGTGATATTCCATTTCCATTAATTGGCATGGATTTATACCTTCTTTGACAAGAAAATCAACCATGAATCTATTTCAAGTAAATAAAAGGATTTATCAAGCCCCACAGAGTGTAGCAGTTTGAGATCTAGTATTACAAATGGTTTTCTTACCTGCCATTTCAGTAGTTGCTTTCTCAGTCCGTTTGCATCTAATAGAATCTCGAATAGACTAGACTTGGGTGTAGGTTTTTATAAAAAATATTCTTTTCTCCAGAATTATTATATACTAATATAATTCTAAAGGTATATTAGTCTGTCATTATGGAAGAAGTTAATATTAAAGCTGTTAGTTTCTGACTGCCTGAATGAAAAAGTGGCTTGCATCTCTTTTCTGACAGTTTCTGACCACTGTGACATACTGCTATAAACTGCAGTTCTATTAATGCACATTGGTAAGGTGTTATGCATGGTACATTTCTGTTGAAACTACATCTTAAAGGGCAGACATATGTGAGACCTTGAGAAGCATTTCCAAATTCCTGTTAATGAAATTACTGAGAAATTAGTTGGAGGATTGTTGTTCATTTTTGGTCTTTACATTATTTATTGCATAACTACTATAGATATTTTTATAATATAGATGGAAGTAACTAATGTAACCTGTATAGGATGACATTTTACTTTGTTTTCTATAGCTACTAGAGAAACAGATGTGCTCTTTGAAGTTTTGTTTGATGAAGAATTCCTTGGAGGCCTCACTATTAGGTTTGTGTGGGGGAGTTCAGAGTCATTTCATTCTATTGGTATAAATGACATGAAATTGATGGCTTTGGTTTGGTTGGATATGTTTAATGGCTCTTCTTAAAACATCGTTTCTTGGCAGTGTTGGTCAGTTTTTATTTCTTTTGTGTTTCTTTATTCTCTTTAGTAGTGATAATTTTTATGAAGCATATATATTGTGGAAATGCTCTTTAGGCTTTTTTTGGTGTATAAACTTCTGACTTGTAGAGAGCAAATATGAACCAGCAGAATAAAGCACTAGATGTCTTTCTAAATAAATAAATATGTAGAAAATAGGTTCTTACCAGTATGTATTCAACATGTAGATTAAAAACTAGCCAGAAGGCATCTGTTCCTCTGAAGGAGGGCCTCTGAACTATCAATAGTGATACTTAGGCACTAAATTCCAACCACCATTAGAAACCTGAATTGTTCTTCAGGAGGTGGAGGTGCTTTTGTTTTTAAAAGTGTGAGAAGTCTTTTGTATTTAAATAAACAGCTAAACCTTTAAGTGCTCAAATATACCCAGCAGGCCTCATTTTACTGTTCGTATCTAAATCAAGCTTTTAATGATGGAAGTTAGAGGAGATTCTTACCTACTACCTGCATTCAGCAATCATTGCACAAACATAGCCTTTGCATGTCCTGTAACACAGATAATACTCAGTGTTCAGAAATGCTGCTTAACTTCTATTTGTAATTCTGCTACTGAACCTCAAACTTCAGTTTTCATTTCTGAAAAATGAAAGAATATTTTTTTCTGGTTCTTTTACAGAAATATTTACTACAGAACTGTGCTGTAACAATTCACTCATCTTAAAAATTTCTTTAAGCTCAGCACTGAAAGGTACAATATAAACTGAGAGTAGTGGAAATTAGTGTTTGACAGCCAGAGGGCAAAGGGGAGCCATGGGTTTCAGGTTGTCTGCAATGCTACTAGATTTCAATATTGGATAGTTTTCAGTCTCTGTTGTTCAAACTTGAGTCATTATCTTTTGGCAACAATTAAACTGCATGAAACAACTCTGGAATTCACTTTTCTTAAGGTGCTCACCTGCCAGAGGTTATCGCCTGCCCTCAAGTGCCTTAATTAACCTGTCTCATGGTAGTCGGTCAGAAATGGGAAATCAAAAGCTGATGGCCATAGTTAAACCTCAGCCAGCAGTGAATAACTACAACTCATATGCATCTGATCTGTCATCTGTATGCTCACAAAAAGTGCATCTGGGAGGCCTCAACCATTCTCCTCGCTCCCTTTTTGTTCCTGCTCAAGTAAGACTTCTCTTGCATTTGTACAAAAATGTTTTTCCCTAGAATCTGAAGTATTGACATGGTTATCTTCATTGTTCCAAACAAAATTTAGTTTTTATGTCAATATATTAGAAGTAGAATAATTCTTATGTTGGAGAAATGAATTAATCTAATAATGAAAAGGATTAAAATTTCCTTATTGACGGTTGTTTTGCTCTGAGTAACTCCAGTTGCTTTTCTGAGAGACAGATACTTAGTTTGGAGCAGTGACACCATATTTGGTGTCAACAAATAGCATGTTTGGGCAGAGATGCAGTTATTTTCTTGAAGCATTTGATCCAATTAATGCTTCCTGTAGGCTGTTTGTCCGTGCTTAGAAAAGGAAGGCATGATTTCCCTATCAGTTTTGCTTCTTGGTTATGATTTAATTTTAAACTACAATAAAGGAGGAAAAATTACAAGTGAATTCAGGTTCTTGGTGGTTTAATGACACTTGATTTTTTTTTAATGAGAGTTCTTTAAAGCAATTTACCTTAATTAGTAACTTCATGTTGCTATAAGTGTGTTTGAAAACAGTTTTCTCATGTTTTTCAAGTATATACAAGAAAAACTACTTTCCAAAAGAAAACGTAAAACAGTGCAACATTTCTGATTTTTTTCTGATTTAGCAACTGAATGGAAGACAGCATTACAATCTCAGGGCTGAAAATCAGGGCAACTCTAACTCACCCCAGAAAGGATCATTTCTGAGTGGCAATCAGAAAAATAAAGTGAGTGTTTGGATTCATTTAGTATCGGACCCAAATGTCTCTGTTTTGGCCCTCTGTTCAGGGTGGGTGTCATTTTCTCACGATTAATAAATTGTTTTGTTTTAGTACATCAGATGTTTTAGTTCAGATACAGATTGGAGCAGAACTGCTCTCAGTTCTTGAATGAATATAATATCCTGTCTTATCCTTGTTTAGGTATTAGATTTTTAAAAGTGTTTTTTTGCATAGCTGGGCTTCAGTTCTGTGGTAACATACCTGTAATGTGATGAAGTAATTGAGCCTTATTGGTAAGGCCTTACAAAATAAATCATTAATAATAAAATCTAAGAATACTCCCAGTATGAAAGCATGATTTTGAAACCATTCTGAACTGTTATCTGAGTTTCATTATACTTAATCATCTTTTCTGTACTCATAACTTCAGATAATAACACAACAAAGCCACTTGCAAAACAAACTAAGCTCATTTAAGTTTAGTAGTGATTCTTGGTAAAAATTGTAAATGCAATCCACTACAACAGCTTGTTTTGTAATTAATTACCTGCAACTTGTACTAGTGTCAGTATGAAAATATCTGTCATCTGAGGACTGTTAAACTTGAACCTTACGATTTCCAGAATGTCTTGGTACATACTTAGCTGTTCAAAAGTTGGATTTATCACTGCTGAGTTTGTTGGGGTCTTGTTTTTTATTTTGTCAGGCACAGAGTAAGCAAGATGATGAATTCTGCAGCATATGGCAGTCATTGCAGAGTTCTGGGAAGTCTCATCACATTCAACAAAACATGCATGAGAAGGTTTGTATAGAAACATTAAACAGATCCCTGCCTTCAAAATATGAAGGTATTTAATTTCATACATCAGTTCATTGTATCAGAAAACTTCATGTTACAAATAAATCCTCTGGATGAAAGTGGTGTTACATACAGTATGCATAGCTCTGGAAAGGGGTAATCATAGGGCACTACTATGTAAATAGTAGATACCCAGTTTTCTGGTTAAGCTTTGATGTTTGAAACCCTAGGGTGCAGTTCTACCTCAGGAAATCAAGCTGGGAACTGGCCATCAGTTTTATAAGCCAGGCTTCAATGACGGCAGCTTTAAATGTCAGCAAAGAAAACAGGAGCCTTATAAAAAATGTAAGTACTATAGTTAGAAACTTTGTTTAGAACTACTTGCTTTACCTGACCTTCAATGAAATGTCTGATGAGCCTTTTGGCTTTTTGTAGTTATTGACAGAAAATAATTTATTATAGTTTTATCAACACTACATTGCATTTGTTACTGTCGAATAATGGCCCTGATGTGCATATTAGATTGTTCCACACTTAATCCTGAACCTTTTAGGCAAGTTGTTCTGTGTTCTGTTGACTTGCCACCCATCTAATATAAAAACCGAACAAAAAGCCACATGTGTCTTTGAAAATCTGCTTGTGATCATTTTTGTAGAATAGAAAATTAGATATATTATTGGATATACTTCATTTTATTTTATCCTAGAAGAAAAGCATACACCAAATGACCTATGAAGTAAGAATTAAACATTTGATAAAACCATTCAAATTAATGCAACTCTGTGTATTTGTATGAAGTTACTAATTTTTTTGAGTCTTGATTATTACAGTTTTTAAGAGCATTTCAAAAGAATGCATTCTTTTGTAGTTAAAGAAGATTCCAAAGTTACAAGAGGTGAAAGTCAACCACATAATAAAATGTCAAACCAACAGGTAATTTTGTCTGTACTGAGTAAATCCATTCTTTCATTTTATTCTGATGTTATTTATAGTTTTACAGATTTGTGTTTAACTGGCCTCTTAGTTGATTCTTTTAGTAGGTAAACTTTATTTTGGAGATTTTTTTTCATTAGAGGTTTATAGACAGAATATGAGAGAAAGTGCATAAAATGTATGATGATACCAAACAACTTTCCTGTTCCTCTTAGACTCTAAAAGCTATGCTGTAATGCAAAAACACAAATGCTAGGTGTTCAGTAAGCTGAAATCCTCTAAGAATATTAGCTTGTGAAAGCTCTTTGCAGATACATTTCTAATATGATTGTGTTAAAATGAGTAATAGAGTATTCAATAATAATTGCTGCAATTTATTTCAGAATTTTGCAGGTGTGAATAAGTACAATGTCAAACTTTTGAAGAGAAATGAAAGTCCCAACATGCCTGTAATTCAGAAGGCTGCAGTTGATGGTCCCTGCACAAGTGGAAAGGTAGGATCTAGAGAGCTGACTTTCTTGTGCTCTTTGAGTAACCAATTTCCAGTCCATTTTGTTCCAATTGTTCCCGGTTACTTGTGTGCAAATTCATGTTTAAGAAAGGACGACAAACCTGTGTGACTTTGTTCTTTAAATCAGTTCTCTCTTGGTCAATACTTGCATATTTTAATATGCAGAACTTGGTGCAGTCTCTGGATATCTGTTCACACTCTGAACAAACATGACTGTGACCTGCCCAAGCTAAGAGAGAAAAAAAATCTAAACGAGAATAAAATTAACCTCAAATTCATATACCCTTCCTCTTGCATCTGCTTATAAATACACTAAGTTGATGTACCTTTTTTCTTCTTTAATTTAAGAAGGACAATGAACTGGAAAGCCTTCTAGCTTCTTTGAAAATTTCCAAAGAGAATGAAGTGCCGACTTACTCCAAGGAAGCGAGAGCTACAAATGAGGAACATCTGTCACCACAGTCGTTTGCTATGGTCTGTATACTGCAGGAATCATTACATTGCAGTTTAGCATCTGCTATCTTAGCATCAATGTTTCTATTTAAAGAAACTCCATGAAACCTCATACTGCTTTTTTAAACATATTAATGAGTTTTTAATTAGCTATTATCAAAGAAAATTAGCAAACACATTTGTTTTTGCTAAGATGCTGTTATCTTTGCTTTGACAAAATATAACTGATTGGAAAATAAAAATTCAGATTCTGTTACCGGTTATGATAATCAGTGTTAAGAAGGTCATGTTATCTGAATGCCAGCATGTTCCTGAGTGGTTTATTTTATTTTTAAAGAAAGGAACACAGATGCTCAAAGAGATTTTGAAGATAGATGGCTCAGATCCGCAAACAAGGAATGAAGTGAAATCACAAGTTAATGATGTTCCTGCTCCCTCTAGTAGACAGGATTGCCATGGAGCTGCTGTGCAATACAGACCAACAAAAAAAATGGGTATGTTTAACCATCAGCTCATAATTCATAGCTTCACCTTGTAATGACATTTTAGAACACAGTTTCAGCAGAGTGTACTGTTTATCAAAATATAGTAATAAAATTTCCACATTTTTTCAGTTCTACTTCTATATTTGGATCTAAAACTCTCTTCAGATATAGTCTCCTGGGTTTTTTAAACAATATGAGAATACGAGAAAAAAATCAAATAAGCTTTTTCTTCTTTTTTTTGCTAATAACCAAGTTGCCATCCTTTTAGTGCAGGAAATACTTGTGATACAGCTTTTTTTTTTCCCTTTTGTCAGCTGCTTATATGAACAAGCATAGCCCTGGAGGCCCCCAGAACACACCAGCGATAGAAGCTGGAGGTCACCCTTTCACTTGTCCACAGCCTGCACTGTCTACTGTTTCTGAACTTTCTCGTATTTGTTCTCTTCTTGGAATGTCACAACCAGATTTCTCTTTCCTGAAAACACCACAGGTAAAAAGTTTTTTCTGCAAAAGTACAAGTTCTCAACTTGGTATCAACTGTTACATATTAAATATTTGGACTGACCACTGAAATCTATCTGAAAATATACCTTAGCCCCCTTTGTTGCCTTTTTTAAAACAAACAGACAAATCTCTGTTTCTGTCTCACAGTTTGTTAGCAACACAAATTCCCTCAAAAACCTTTTCTCTCTTTTTTCTAGACCATGACAGTTTGCCACATAAAGCTGTCAAATGGTTTATTGGTTCATGGACCGCAGTGTCATTCCGAAGCTGAAGCGAAGGAGAAAGCCGCGCTCTTTGCTTTACAGCGCTTGGTGAGGATGTAAAAAATCTTTTCACATCTTTGTCTCTGTTGCACTGCATCTGTTGGTAAACCTCTGTTTCCTTCTTCATAGGGTTCTATAGGAGTAAACTTTGCTTCACCTCCGCCTCCAGTGTTTCCAAATTATCAGCCACTAGGAGTTCCTGTACCACCCGGATCAATTCCTCCTGTATTTGCACAGCCCCCTGGTAGGTGTTTGACTAGTACACATATCAAATAATGTCATGATATCCTCTAATTTTGGTGGTTCTTTATATGAAAATGAATGCCTTCCAGAAAGCCCCATTTTTTAGTCTTCATGTATGTACTTGTATGTCTGAACAGTTTTGAAAACAGTTCGTGATCCTCTTCTCATCAATGTGCAGATTAATTTAGTATAAAGAATCATCTCTTTTAATTATTTCTTTTCCTCAAGAATGTATTTATCCATTCAGTCTTAGGTGCTTTTTCCATTTTATTTCATTCAAAACAACAGTAATCATTTCAAAGCAGATAGTCCCAGTCCAGAATTTGTAAGAAATAGCTTCCTTGATTTTTTACGTAGATTTTCCCCCCATCCCATATAGTTAATGTTTCTCCATGCAATAGTGTTTTTATTTGTCTATAACCAATTTTCACTGAAGTGAAAGCTACATCACAATCCTCTTGTACACTGCCAAACATGAGCAGGGTAAGTAACCCCCCCAAAAATTGCTAAAAGTCCTGGTGATATTTCTGGCTCCCGGCTGTTTTGTATTCTACTGCAGTTCACATTCACAGCTAGGAATTAATGAGTCAGCACCATTGTAGCATCCTAGAAACCCATACAGCAGCTGCTACATCTCTTCTGTGGGGTTTCTCTGTTGTTGCTGTGTTCCAAAATGATGGCCTAAACTTGCAGCCTTCTGCTAACACAGTTGGCTCAGCTGAGAATGAGGAGATCCCACATTATGTGCACTCTGGAATGCAGATACCATGGCTTTAGTGCTCTTAATCGTGTTGTCATCTAGGTGTAGTTCTGTTTGTTTGGGGGGTTTTGATAATAAATAAATACTTAGTTATTTTGAAGTAAATATGAAGCATATGAGGCTTTACTGGAAAGATAAACAACATGCAGATAGATGTAGTTGGAGTAGTCCTGGGCTCTTGCGGAGTTTGTATCCTTTTTTTGAGGAAAGTGAGCTAAAAGTTTCTTCTTCTCATAGCTAATATGATGCCTCCATCATCTCACATGTTTGGTCCAGTGTCCTGGGGAACTCCAGTGCCTAAGCATTATTATCCTGGCTCCTATCCAGGAAATGTGTCTCTTGCAGGAACTATACCAGTTGGTTCTCACAACCAGTTTATACCTCTGCAGGTAAGAGCAGCAGGTTTGTCTTAATATTGGGTTTTTTTGTAAAAAAAATGTGTTTACAAGATGAATGCAACAACATCTCCATTGTGAAGTACTATTTAGTATTAGAAAATTATTGTTAAAATATATATGCATGTTTTCTGAAAGTGGACTATTTGCAGTTTTTTGAGAATGCATTCTGTTAAATAATATTTATTTAATTTAAAGGTAACTAAAAAAAGGGCTGCTAGCAAGAAAAACTTTGAACTCAAGGAGTTTCAGAGTTCCCCTCAAGCTGCACCACTAAAGAATGAACAGCCAATGTCTTCTGATCACATTCAGCAAGATAGTTCTTCAGCTCCTTTAAAATCTCCTCAAGCTGCTCAATCCACTGTTTCATTTCAAGACAATGTGGCTACTCCAAGTGTTCCTCATAACAAACCAACACCAAACACATCCAGCAAGCGAAAGCCAAGAAAACTGGCTGTCAATTTTGGCGCACCAAAATCTTCAGAATAAATCTGGTAGCTAGGTGTATTTTATCTTTAACTCTTTCCCCACTGTTATGTTCTATCATTTAAAAAAATCAGAAATCTCTATTAAAAAGACCAGCCACTTTAATATAGAAGGAAATACATTTTATTTGCGATGATTTTCAGGTTGTCATTAAAACTATAAAAATTATGTTAAAACTTTATTTTATTTTCACTTAAATTAGCAAAAGCCAGGAAATACTGAGTTAGGGTTGCCATGCCATCCCTTGTGCCTAGGTGTCCAAACAGTGGCTTACAGATGATATCGGGTAAGCAGCAATAACAGTGGCAACCTTAACTCAGGTTTGATGTGCTTTTTGGGAGGGATATGGAACAGTAATAAGCTGGGCATCTAACAGTGTTTAGCATGACATTTTGTACTCTAGCTTGTTTTTAAATAGTGTAATAAGACAGAAAGGAAAAATTATTTAAATGCAGCTTTTATATTGGCTCTCCAGGTCCTTCTGAGTTGAATCAGTGTAACTAAAAGCTGACTACAAAGAAACTGCCAAATCCACTAAGTACAAGCTGCTGGGTTTTGTACTAGAGGGCAACAGCTTTACAGCTTTCAGAACGTAGGTGTTATTGTGTGTCTGGTGTTGGAGTCGCACAAAGTGGTTGCTCCTGCACAATCTGTTCCAGGAGACTAATTTATAGGATGTATTGAATAAAAAAATTATATTTGCAAAGTAGAGACCCCTTTGGTAAAGTACATTTAATTTTTTTTAATCTATCAATTTAATTGTTTTCTGATGATAAAATAACAAAGTTATCTACTACAGATGTGCATAGCTTCCTAAATGCTTGTGATATCCTAATTTTTTTCTAAACTATAAAAATGGCCAGAGTTTAAAGATGTCCCATTTTGCCGGATGGCTGTCAAAGTTATGTTTACTTAGAGTACATTTCTTCCTCTAGTAGTCTGTGCCCTGAAACCTTCTCCATAGTAGGTTATTTTTTGTTACTAGTGACTTTTAATATTTATTTTTTTAGTTTTGTGAGAGAATTTCTGTGTTGCAAAATTAAATTATCAGAAAGTGTTGCTATTGGTTCTGTGAGAATATTCAGACAAAAAGCTGACTTGAATTTTTGGACAGAACTATGTGATTCTTAGCTCATATAAGAAAAAGAGAAGGCTCAAAGGTCCTTGTACTGTTTTTAACCCACACGTACCATTCTTATGGACATTAATAGAAAATCTTCAGTCTAAGAAAAAATTTGAAACCTCTGTGGTGCTGCATACTGACATTGATTATATTTCATTTTTCTTCTTTATTCTAATCTGTTCTAGAAAAAAAAGTATTTTTCCTCTAAGGCCCAGGAACCAGAAATAAAGCATACTTGAGTGATGCATTTTGTTGCTTCTGAACAGGCTTCATTCTGGGCCTGCAAGTCTGTAGACTTTCTTTCATTTGTTTTTTTGCCTCCATTTCTTAGTGTAGTATGAAGTTTCACATTATTACTGTGTTATAGTTTTTTTTAATTTTCATTTCTCCAAAACAGCTGTTGGCTCAGAAGTATTTGTAGAATAGCAGCAAGCCCTATAAAAAGGATCACAGAGGTAAAAACAAGGTTAAGAAATTTTATTTTATTTCACTTAGTATCACAAAACTTGTGGAATAGTCTTAAATTACATCAATTTTGTTGTTCTCTTTATAGTCATCTAGTCTCAAGAGGTTCAAAGCCATATTCTGTGAAGGGAAAGGTGTATTTTTTGGGTTTTTATTGTCATTAGCAACACGAGACTGACATGATGCTGCCATGCCAATATTCTAGAAGTCGTTATGTGACATTGAGTTAGTCCACCATACCTATCTGAATGATCTGATCATAAGAGAAAATACCTGTTTGAAAATCACCCTGACAGAGATGAGGCTATGTTAGACTATTGCATCACAGAATTTTGATGTGCCTGTATAGCCAATTTATGCAGATTTTTGAGAAACAAAGCTATGGAGGATGCTATACTCATATATACCAGTGAACACAGCAATTTTTTTCAATTATTCTACTTCAGAGTAAGATTTCTGCTCCCTCTTCAAGTGGAATTGCTATGTGTAGTATATATAGGTGGTTAAACACTTTATTCTTTAGCTGCTGCATATTGTATTAGTCCCTGATTTTTAGTTTGTCTATTCTATGATACTGACTGCCTGGTGCCCAGTTAATTACACTTTTACATGTCCTGGTAGATGTGACGTCTTCATTGATCTATGCCATGTCCCCTTTGATTTCATTTTTATATTTTAACAAGGTCATTATGTTTAACTCATACAGATATAAATTTAAGCATTTCTTTTTCTCATAGATATAAAGTATTTTGTAAGCACTGGAGTTTTTCATTAGATCTTATACAGAGCAGTATTTTACTAAAAATCCAAAAGGGAAGACTTTTATGTGCGCATTTTTGTAGTTTCTGATTTTTTTAAAATAACTTTTCATTGTTTATCTGCCAAGTGAAATGTTTTAAATTTGCATATGAATGGATAAAGAATGTATTTTTTGTGCTGTTTAGTGTTAAGTGTGCATTTGCAGATTTTTAGCATGTAGTTGCACAAAGACTGTGCAAAGATATTTTGGAATATGAATATATGCTACACTGAAGGAAAAACATTCATAAAACTTAAATGCTATATAGAACTCTAATGCAATAGAGTAATTTTATAAACTGTGTCTGTGTCTGCTTGGATTAAATATTGAAAGAAGAAACATTACCTATTTCCACTGTTTTATTTCCAAATACTACATGGGAACTTGTGTATGCTCCAACCCAGAAGTTTACAATATAAATTAAATCTTATGAAGATGAGTTTCTGTGATTCTCAGAAGCAGCACCTGCCCTCCTGACTGTTTCTTGATGGCTTACAACTGTAACTGAGATGAAAATACAAAGTTTTTTTCAAATGGCTGTTGGGCACCTTGCAATTAAAAGCATTTAACATGATACTGATCTTCCAAAATTTTTTTGGCCTTGTCACCAATTTGATTTAAAAAACCCAACCCTATAGAAAAGTCTGTAAGATTATTTTCCAGTAAGCTCAATCCTAGTGATTCTTAACAAGGTGCAAAACCAGCTGATGGCTGAGAAGCAGAATGTTATTTTCTTTCTCACACATTTTAGTGTGAATTAGCTTGTTTAAAGCAACCAGCATAAAGAACAGAGTACACTCTTAGCATGACCAGCTGCTGCAACTTTGTGTAACTGTATATGCAACTTGGTGTTTCTGTACAGAACAAGTCTGGTTGGTGTACACACTCAGGTCATATTGCTCAACTTGAAGATACCAAGATAAAATCTTGCATTTCATAAACTGTCTTCAGATGATTAGTCAATGAACTCTTAGCTGCTGTTACCCTGCATAGTGAGTTCTGCCATCTCAATAGATAGCACTAAAGAAAATTCAAGCAAATTAAATAAAGGGATGATTTGAAAATAAATCAGTTAGTGCAGAGTAAATCTTGTATGGACACTCCCATTCAAAAACTACAGGACTTTTGTTCAATGTAATTCAGTTGATCTGAACTACTATATAGATGACACCCTGAGGGTGAGGAATCTCAAAGAAAAAATGGTTACAGTAAGGATTTTTTTTTTTTATTCTATTTGCAATGTGATCTCCTTATGTATTCCATAATCAGCCTTCCTTACTACTGAGAGACAGTTATGTTCTTCTCTTTCTGTATCTGGAAAGGGTACACAGTGACATCAAGGGCATAAGGGCAGTCTGAATACACACTCTTGGCCAAAAGAATTCAAATTCAGGTGCATGAGGACCCATGAATATTGAGACTGTAACTGATAAATGTTTTGAAGAATCTGATATCATGAGGTAAGTGGCTGTTCTTTATTAAAGAATCCATGGTTCCAACAACAGTTCCTTATTGCTGTCAATTTTTGAGGGGGTGTTTACTCTTATTTTTCTATAATTTACAAATTTCCCGTTTCATTTCTGCTTTGAAATACAATACAAATCAAAGGAGTGGTCACAATGCCATCAAGTGCAAACAGTAAACCTGATTCCTATTATTTGAAAGGACAGAAAAAGCATTTTTCATTAAAACTTGTTTTTTCTGGTAAAACTTGGTCAGTAAACATCACTGCATTGGCAGTGCTTTATGAAAGTTGATAATCACACTTAGTCCTGTATTTTGTGTAATTGCAATTTTTTCTAATGACTAGGTCTTATTGAAACAATAGTTTCATCCCTTTAGCCTCTAGTGTATCAGTATATCCATTCTCTTGTTCTAATTAAACCTCATTGATGGCCATTTTTCTGTCTTTTTAATAGTTTTTTGTTAATTTCTAGACTTGGAATAAATGTTCTTTTAAAGAGCTGTTCAGCCCTGAATTTTCTAGGTGCACATGACCACTCATCATATATATGTACACACACACACATACATATATACAGGAAGTCAATCTCTCATTTTCTTAAAACTATTCATAGTTATGTCATTTTCAGTCCACACAATAATTCCTTAAGAGACATCCAGAGGCTGATGGACATTATCTTGTTAATACACATTGTACTTCTCCAAGTGCAGATGTTCCTTAGGCCGAGTAAAAAATAATGGGCAAATAATGAAACATTAACAGAGTAAGTACACCAGTTTTCACTTCACTTGCTTTGGTAGATGAGTTCTTGGCTTACAGCTTGATTGTCCTAAAGTCCACCTCCTTTCCTGTCAAAGTTTACTTGTGTTGCAGAGCTGGCAGAAAGGAAGGATTGCATGTGCCTCAGGCACAGTGCAAAACCTGATGGGCACAGATTTGGTGTGCAATTCTCTAGTGAAAATCCTGGCTTAACCAGTCCCTTATTACTTGCTGCCTCTGGGTCATGCCAAACTGTGTTGCCACATTATGAACCTTATCAAGGAATTAATGATTGGCACTCTCCCCTGTGTTATTTTTCATAATAGGTCATCATGGAGCCCCAAGAACAGCTGGGTCGGTACAGTTTGTAGTGTGAGGTTGGGATGGTTTAGCAAGAATGGAACTCCTTAAGAAACATCCCATGGCTGCCTAAAGCTCAAATTACCCACAAATCTAACATGCTGTATCAAGTGATGTAATTGTATGTGGTTCTGTCTGTTGACTTGGAGAAGAGTGGTAACTTCTGGCAGGAGTGCAGGAGGAACTGATGAGAAAGGGTCATATGGTAAATTATTGCAGCAACATTTGCGTTACGATCATCACTTCCATTTTGGTCTGTCTGTTAAGTTTTCAGGCGAGTCTTAATGAATGATGGATGTGGGCTGCACCAGCCAATGGAGCAAGAGAAATTAGTGGGCTCTTTCTTGTTTATGTGAAAACTGACTATGGGCCCCAGGTCAATGCTTTCATAATGTTAAAACTTGTAAAAAAGGTAGAGCTAAGTAAGTGGGTAAAATGGTAACTCACAGTTTGAGGAGGCAGTAGGTAGGGTAGATGTATCTTGACCAAAAAAACAGCTGAGGAAGAGAAGATAAATTTAAAAAACCCACGCATTACAAGTTTTGGGTCTTGGTCTACAAGATTTCAGTGTCTGGAATCCTGTTAGCAGTGCCAGTGGCAAGTTTGATTCATACTGGAAGCCTTGGGTGAATGAAGATGCTCCAGTGTATCAGTCACACAACAGAAATACCACCTGAGAATACTTTCATTAAAAAAAAAAAAAAATTAACTATTCAAAATGCAGTTAATTTGGAAATTTTATTTAATAATCTGGTCCTACAAAATGTCAAGACGGTGTCAAGATGATGTTTTCTTTCTGGGAATTAGGTCTGCCGGGTCTGTAGCAGTGCCATCTCTCAAGGTCTCTTGCTTGGCATCATCCCCTAAAGTGTATTTCTTGCTGACTGAAACATGCTGAGTGTGATGACATTGCTGAGAAATATTCAATATAAATTACTCATGGTAGGGGTTTTGCTGTCCCTGCTAGCAGTGTAGGATCTTCTTGACCCTAATGTTCTGCCATTTGATTGATTTTACTTAATGACTCTTTCCTTTGCTACAACATTGGACAGGTCCCTGGAGTGCCTCCACTCCTTCATTTGGTTTGATAGTCCAGTAAAAAATAAGACCAGCCACGCTTTCCAGAGAGCAAAGAAACTGAGGATTTCAGGAGAGAAGATGCAGGAGTAGAGACACGGCTGCTGAGGTACTTGGTATGTGACCCCAGGTGTGCCAGCTCCCTGCCTCTGAGTGGTGAGGGGGCACCCACATGCTCTCACTCAAGCAGGAGGACTCAGGGTGGTGGTATAGGTTATGCAGGCTTGTTACCAGGAAAGTGTCCATACATTTTCACTTCAAATTGAATGTT
Organism: Pseudorectes ferrugineus; assembly: GCA_008033365.1. Lineage (NCBI taxonomy): Eukaryota > Metazoa > Chordata > Aves > Passeriformes > Pseudorectes > Pseudorectes ferrugineus. Next base: position 37,355 of record QWTY01020955.1, read on the forward strand.
TCTTGCATGTGCTAAGATGAACTTGGGGCTTTTATGCATATTGGCAATAAGATTTTTCTCTGAGGGTGATAGAGGTTTTGGACAAACAAAGAGTGCCTGTGTGGGAATGACATTATTTATGACAAAACAATATAAACTAATGCCAGAGAAGTCATGTATGGACATGCTATGCACATCTCAAAGCCCATTGCCTCCTTTATTGCATTACTTTTATGACATTACAAACAGAACAACAATATAAAATTTGTATTTCATAAGCCTCTCATAAATTAAGCAATTTTAATACATGCTCTCAATAACTAAGGTTACATATGCATTGAAGCTTTGCAAGTTGGTTCAGATTATCTTATTCCACACATCTAAGTTCTTATCTTAACATATTAAACAGAATTGAGAAGAAGAAATCGACTTTACATGGTCACTTCCACGCAATCGGAAGGGTATGTATTTGTTACATTAAGAGCTTGTAAAAGAAAAAAGTAACTTGCATCCATTTTCTTTTTGAAGTTTTGCTTAATCTTGCAGTGAGACAGGCCCCACCTGTATTGATACTGTAAAAACACAAAGGATATCTAGATGTATTTTTTCTTAAGGCTTCTTAATTTTTGAATGTTTGGAGTGGTTTTAGCCTTTTACACCAGTTACACATATTGAATCTTATTGAGGGAGCTTTCATCAGAAGTTTTAAGTAATTATTATTATTATGCTGTTAGTTTTGATAAATTAAATTAGTTCGAAGGAAAGTACTCTTAATCAGATAGTGAAGTACTTGGTACCTTTCTCTGACATACATCTATTAGCTGTATGTCAAGAGATAGTCAAAGGGAATAAAAAGTCAAAGAGATTGTGACTTTTTAATGTGTTGTTCCTTCAGGAGGAGAGGTAACACAGTCGTTTCTTGGCATTCTCTTTCGCGTACCTTCACTTCCCTGTGATCCATACCTTTGTCCCAGTGACCTCTGTGACTGCCCATGTGAGGTGAGAAGCCTCTTCTTAATGTGGCTTTCACTGTCGGTAGTATTCGTGGTTTAAAGATCCAGTAATGTCAGACTTATCTCACAAAATACTGTTTTGTTGCTCATAGTGCAGTCTTTTGTAAGAGAGGCCAAACCAGAAGTGCAAGGGCGAAATATTTTCAATGTTTTTGCTTTTTCTGCTCTAAATGAGTTAAAACTAATTGACTAATTCTTCTGATTAAATTTGGGTTAAAACTAAATTCTTCCGGTACTAGTTTGGGGTTGAGCATTCTGAATTTTATTGGTTTACTGTGAATATTTCTGGTTGTTTCTGTTTAAAAATTACCACCCCATCTAAGGGTAATACAGGAACATTTCTGTCACTCTGTTTCAACAGTAATTTTAGATGCCGTTCCCTCTGTGAAGCAACCTGATGGCACGAGAGAATTACTGCAGCTCATGACTTTGTGTAACTATGTGTAATTTGTTCATTGATGCTCAGTGCCTTCAGTGACAAATCCCAGGAGCAAATATACCTCGTTTACTGTAAGGAGGAGTTGGGGTCAGGCGGTCTGATCACGGGGGGTCAGCATCGTACCGTGGGCATCTCTCCCAGTGGCGCTCGCTGCATTCAGCCTTTTAGAAAAGCCCTTAACATTTGCTGTTTAACTAAAAGCCTTTTTTTCGTGCATGTGGTAGATTTATGTTGAGACTGCATAGACGAAACACGGGGCTTTGCTTTCGTGTTCTTCCTCTGTCCGTGGGATCCCGCGGCCGAGGCCCCGGCCACCCCTCCCGGGTGAGGGCGCGGCGGGCGGGGCCGCACCGCCCGCGCTGGTCCCAGGCCGCGGCCTGCCTTGGCCGCCCCCGGCGGGCGCGACCTGCCCGCGCGGCGGCCCCGCTCGCTGCCCGCGCCCATAGGCTGAAGGAGCGCCCGCCCCCGGCGGGCTGTGGCGGGTGCGGCCGCTCGGCCGCCCTCACTCCGCGCTCCGCGCCGGGCCGCGCCGGGCGATGCTGTGCGGGCAGCCCGACAGCGGGGCCGCCCCGGCGCGGTACGTGCTGGGGGTGGACGTGGGCAGCACGGTGGTGAAGTGCCACGTCTACGATCGGGCGGCCGCCGTCAGGGGCTCCAGCTGCAGGAAGGTGAGTGCGGGCGGGTTGTGGGGGGCGCACCCGGTCCGGAGCCGGGCCGAGCGACGAGAGCAGCCGGGGGCGGCACCTGCCTCGGGAGCCGGGCGGGGCCGAACGTGCTCGCTGTGCCCCGAGCGCTTCCTGCGGGCCCCCGTCGGGGCTCGGCGCGGCAGGCGTTCGCAGGCGCTCACCCAGCTCGGCTGGTCCCGGTGCGCGGGCGTCCCCTGAGCCGGGACAGGAGCGCCTCCCGCTCCCGAGGGGTGAAAGGGAACCCACAGCCCCCGACCCCCGCGGGACCGCCGTAGCACTCACTCCATTACTTAGGCTCTCGCTCCCTTCCACCTTTCCCGGTTACCTTCGCTTCGGTCGCTTATCGACTAATCCCTCTCTGAACAAAAACACTTTTGTTAGTAGGGCATAGCTGAGATTTGCGTAGGACTTGTGTTTACACGCGTCCCATCTTGTAACAGCGCCGTGTGAAAAAGTGACAGTTTTGGAACATGAATTTCAGGCTGCTTTTGGTTTGTACGGCTCGAGATTTTAGGATCAGGGCAATCTCCAGAATTAACTTTTTTTACTGTTACCTATTGCAATGAAAAGCTTGCAGCAAGGAGAATTGTTAGAAATATGATGGATTTTGGAGATGGAAGGGGCTGCTCTCGGTGGAGCTGACCCTCCCTGTCCCTGGAATCTCGTCTGACAGGTGATCCCTGGCCTGCTGTGCTGCCACTGAGAAGCTCAGAGGTATCGACGTCTGAGTTCAGCAGTGTAGCAGAAATGGCTTTCTGAGACACCTGCTTTTCTGTTTGCAGCTCTGAAAGGGGTTTTACAGGCTCCTTTATTCCAAGGGGTTTGGACTTCTTTATTTCAAGGGGTTTGAGCAGAGGAGGTCTTCTAGGGATCACACACCCATGTTGAACAATGTTTTAAAAGTTACACTGTTGTTTCTTCTCTTGCCGGAGATTCATAAAATGAAGAAAAAAACAAATTAACACAAACCCAAATGTATTTGCTGGTTTCTGTGAACTAGGGATCATAATAATGCTATTTGTGTTTCCTGAACAGGTGGAATCACTTTATCCTCATCCTGGATGGGTTGAATTAGATCCTGAAGTGCTATGGAGTCAATTTATTGGTGTAATCAAAGAGGCTGTACAAGGTAAGGGCTTAAACTTTGAGAAATTATTTATTTATCAAAATTAGTAAACTTAGTTACTTGGATAATAAAACTGTTTTTAGGTAGTACTGAAAATCATCGCTGGGCACAGGTCTACAACACGCTTTAAGGCCTACTCAATCAGTATGTAAAATAGCGTACTTCAATTACCTTTTTCCTTTCACTGGGGCCAGATTAGGATTGAAGTAGAAGCAGAAGCAATGTGAATACTTGATTTACGCACCAGTGCCAGCACTTTGTTGCTCCAGCTTTTTGTATATGCATCCTTCCCCAGTGTCTGTTCCTCCAGAAGCCTCTGTGCAGGAACAGAGAGTAGGCTTGTTCCCCTTCCAGTGCCCCATTGTTCCACTGCCACTTTGTATGTGTGAGTGTGTGAGAGAATGAATTCAGGATGCTGCAGAGCTGTGCTCACTCGATTGCAACCTGATATTCCTGCTTTTCCCATTCAAACTGTGAGCAGTTCTTACTGTCCTATTCCTGTATTACTGTTCTTTTCTATTTGTACTTTAGCCTAAAAATTCCTGGTACTCCACGCACTAAATACATACAACTCCCTTTTCTGCCAAACCTCTGATGGGTTTTTTTCCTCCCTTTTCTGGATGCTGCTCTAACCTAGCTCTTACTCTCTACAACTCTCATAGCTGTCATGTTAATCCAGCTCCAGTGTTCTCCCATCCATCCTGGATCACAGCATCCATGCCATGTTGATGCTGTGAACCTGTCAACTGCACGCCAGCTCACCTGCCCACAGTGCTCCAGCCTCCTTGTCCTGTGTGTGTACATCGCACTCTTTCATTCAATTCATTCAGTTCCTCCTGTTCAGCCCCTCTTGCTTGGTCTCCAAATGTTGCTCTGTCTTCAAACATGGCTCATGGCAAAACTGCTCGTCCCCTCCTTTGGAAGGCTGCCTAAAGGAACAGGGAAAGTAAACATCACCAGGTGTAAGCTGAAGGTGATTATTTTGAGCTTATATTGGTTTGTTTTGTCAGCAGCCACAACTGTTTGGTCACAAGAACAGCAATGCCGCCTCAACCCTCAAAGACCTTACTGTCTTCCTTCATTTCCATTCTGTGGCACAAATCAGGAAGCAAGACTTTTCAACCAGTTTTAAAAGGGGAAGATTTCCTTGTGGCCAAGCTGCATGCATTGTCAGCAAGTCATTTTTAAGTGGGTGTGTAAGTGAGCATAACTCACAGTGCTGTCAAAAGAAGCAGTGCCACCCTCCTTTTTACAGAGTTGTTTCTAGTCTAGGGCAGCTTCCTGAGTGGAATCACTGTCCAGTTGTTTATGCCAGCAGAGCTGCACCGATGTTTGTGCTGGCGCAAGAGAGGGTGTGGTACCAGCGGCAGGAATGACTGTCTGGAAGCAGGAACATGGTGACACTTCGGTTTGCTGGGCTTGCGGAGCTGAACGTGTGATTCCATGCACATGTGGATGAGCTGCTGTAGTTCAGTACTACCTAAAGGTGGAAACTTCTGGTCCCAACTCTCTTACTGTGGCGCTCCATCCAAAATACAGCTTAACTGAAAAATATCCGTGTTTGTCTTTAGGTTTGTTTTTGTCTGTAATGGAAGTTAGCTCCACTTATGTGAGTGTTTGGAGAGCATGATAGCTGACACAGGGAAAGTGGTGGGACTGTGCAGGTTGTGGAGATGGGAAGGAGTAACATATGCCAGTAGTCCTTAGTGAGCTGTGGAAGTACTTGTATGGCTTTGCCTGAAAAAGAAATAGTGCTGTTCTCAGGCCACCCATTCCCAGGTCGTCCTCCCGTACACTCCTGCTACCAGCAGCACTTGTGCAGGCAGGTGAAGCAGGTTGCCTTGTGAAAGCACTGGTTTAATTTTCAGCTGACTGAGGAATTGATAGCACTGCTGGCAGGAATGCAAGGACCCAGTGTAAGGGGAGGTGCACAAGCACACATAGAGTTGGGCAGCACAGGATGTGCCCTTTCTCTGTGAAACCTCTTCTGTAATTGTCACAGAGAGGGTGCTGGTTGTAGAGTCTGCAGCACATGCTCACACAAATGAGTAACTTTGCACATGAAAGTTAACATGAGAACACGTATGAGCAAGACATACTTAACCTGGGATTGGTTCAAGTAGCTGGACGGAGAGCCCTTCAGAGTAACGGTACTTAGGACAGGGTAGGTAGCGTGTCATTTAAATGGAAACTTTTAATGTATATTTTCTTCATGTAATTTTGCTTCTGTAAGTATGGCTGGAGGTAATTAGCAAGCTGACCAGAGTTGCTTTGAAAATAGCTGTGAACATATTTAATTATTTACAGTTATACTCAAAAAAATGTTCTGTAACAGTTATTTGAAGGTAAGGTTTAACACCAAAATTGGTGTATACCCAAATGTACATTTTTGTACTTCTGACTTTAAAGTATACTTTGTTGCATTCAGTGGTACCTGGTTTAAGCAAATTTATTCTTACAAATTTTGAAACATTGCTTAAGAAATATTTAAGGTGAGACATGTCCTTATCAAAGTGATGTAAAAAGTCATGGCATATTCCCATTAATCTATTTACTGCCTGCAGGATCAATCTAGTTTTGTTTCTTTATAGAAATTCTTTCCCTAAGTCTGTAAAGGTACTTTTGTTGGTGCTTTCATTCACATTCATCCATGTGAAATACACATTTCAATTGATTATGTGGGCATATGTAATCTGCCTGCTTGTCTCTGGGATTGTTCATGTAAAGTATCAACAGGCCTTTCAGGGGGTGGAAAGGGTCAGTGTGCCACAACTGCTTTTGGAACATTCATACGTTTATCTGCTTTGGAATCAGTTGTCTGACTCAGAGCTGTCTAACATTTCACTGCTCTAAACACTTAGCTGGACAATTTGTAGACATTTATATTCTCATAAACTATTACTTTCCTAAGTATTCCATAGGTTTTATAGTTATATTGAAGCAGTTGTATTTTTGTTTGCTTGTTCAAATAAATGCTTTTTTTGTGATTGTAATTTATTGTTGGTTTTTAGATGCAGGACTTCACATGAGGCAAATTGCTGGTCTTGGTATCTCCACACAGAGAGGAACTTTCATTACATGGCACAAGTATGTATGTTGTGTGTTCTTTAAAATGAATTTGTATTCATTTGTATTCAGAGACTGGATGGAAACAGGCTGTAGAAATGTTGAACTCCAAAGTAAAAAATGTCAAGTCACTCATGTTCTCTTGTGTTTGCACAGCCACACCTTAGAGCAGTTCAGAACTATTTGTGAGTGTGTGGCCTTTTTGCTCTTTGTACATTGGAAGAGATGAATACATACATATTTTTTAATTCTGGTGAAAAGTCTGACACTCCAAATGTCTGTGTGCTGATTTAGTAATTCCTCAAATCCACCAGGAGGATATGCAGTTATTGTAGGAACTGACCTAGTGTTTATTGGCCTGATTGGAAATGGTGAATGATGTTGAATGTTTTGGGCAGTCTGTGTTCTCTAGCTTTAAACGTTTAAATACTGTTTTTCAGGAGGACAGGGAAACCCTTTCATAATTTCATAAGTTGGCAAGACTTAAGAAGTGCTGAACTTGTGAATTCCTGGAATAAGTCCCTTCTGCTGAAGGTAAAACTGTGCTAATCTAGATACTGCTTGGATATATTAAAACTGTTTAACTTTTATGACAAGTAAGGGCAATGTATAGAATACTTCAAGTGTCCTGTTCACATGGTGATGTGATGTGCTGCGGCCTAAAAACATTTAACTGAGCAATATTAGCATGGAAGACAGTTCCAAGAAAAAAGTGCAGTACTGGTAGCCTAAAGTAATTATTATAGGAAAAGATACCGGTAGGTCTGACGCTCATTTTGTTACTTTTTAGTCTGTTATATTAAAATGTTGCATGTTAACACTGCTACAGCATAGATTTTGGATGTAGGTAGGTCTGGGTTAGAAGTGGTTTGGGCTTTTTGTTTCTTGGCTTGTTTTTTTCATGTACCCTTTGCTCAGATTACCTATAGGAGGTACATTTTATGCTGCTTCTGGCTTGTGCTTCATACCTTTAGAAGAGAAAGATTTGCTGTAAGTGCAAAAACAAAAGTTACTTTTCCTCTAAGTGGAAACTAACCAGTACAGTGACAATAAGAAATTAAATTCTTGGGTTTTCCAGTTACTTCTTTTGTGAAAACTCGATTAATGATTAAATTTTGGTAAATCTATTAAATCATGATTGAGCCTGTCAGCTGCAGGAGAATTTCCACTGGAATAATGGTATGTAATGCTGTCAGCCACAACATGCATTGTGCTCATAGAGGTGACCAGTGTTGGTAGTGCAGAGCAGTGTCTGTGAGTGCTCCAGCAGAGCTTGCTAAAGCAGCCTTGCTTAGAGCAGCTGCTCTTTCCTGTGGTGTGTTGCAGGAAGGCTGTCTGTTGATATGAAGATCCTTACATAATCCTACGGAAGGATTCTCTAAAGGAGTTTTAGCTTTCTGAATCTTATCTCATGTCAGCAGCTTTCATCTGTGTTGTCATCCTTTAAAGATAATTCATCAGTAACCTTTAAAGGGCAAGCTTAAAAATTAAGTAACTGTTTTCTTTTGAAACAGGTAATCCATGTTATTTTTACAGTGCTTCATTTCTTGACTGGGAATGATCGATATTTGGCACCCAGTTGTCTTACTTTTTCAACACATCAAACTTCTATGAAGTTGTCATGGGTTTTTAAAAACATACATGAGGTAAGCTGGAAAGGGAAAAACAATAGGTTTCTTAAGTCATAATAGTGGCTTGTGACTTGGAAGTGTTCAGGGCCAGGCTGGATGGGGCTCTGAGTGACCTGGTTTAGTGGAAGGTGTCCCTGCTCGTGGCAGTGGAGTTGTAACTCTTTAAGGTCCCTTCCAGTCCAGGCCATTCTATGATTCTGTGACTATTGGCTGTAATTGCTTCCGTTTTGTCTTGCTTGTTCTTCTCAGAAGAACCAGAAAGAATTTTATCTGTGTTAATGTTCAAAGCCTGTCTACCTAAATAGTGACTTATATCCATACAACTTTTTCCTCTCATTCTGGAAATGTGTAGTAGTAAAAAGCTTTCTTCATACATAAGCAACATAATAAAATCATCTTATTTCACTTGATACATTTATACAATTAGTGATTGTACTTTGTTTTAAAGCTTTTTGCACTCTAGTTTTGCATGACAATTTTATTTATTTTCAATGGGCCCTCTTATCTGTCCACTCTGCATTATTCCAGTCTTTTGCAGTTTCACAAATAATACCATACTGGACAATTCATTTTGCATTTTTGTGAATTGGAAAATGCATGCAGAATAAGTTGTGCTGGATTAATCTAGTGCACTAATGAGCCCTGAGCTATTTGTTGCTATGTTCATTGCTCTAATACTCACCATGCAGGACCTGATTTTCTTTATCTTGTTTTCTTTCACCACTGTTATAATTGTGACTGTAAGTTTCTTTTCATAAGGCTATGATGCCCCTACAGTAGAAGATTAATTACTTTACTTTCCTTAGTAACAGCTGTAAGAAAGTGTTCTTATTTTCTGTTAGGAGCATGAACTTGTAGGATAATATTAGTTACATAGCCAACTCGGCCTTTTTAGAAGAAAAGTTTACAGAGACTTATTTTCTGAGGACATTCTTATTAACCATGAAGAAAATGATAAAAGGAATCAGTAAGTATGCTTCTCTTATTGTACCCAGTTGTAAATACTTTTTTTTTTGCATGTATATTTTTTTCCCAGGCTGAAGAAGCTGCCAAAAAAAGCAACTGCTGCTTTGGAACGGTTGACACATGGTTACTGTATAGATTGACTAAAGGTGAACATTACAATTCCTCTTAAATATCAATAAAACACACTGGAATCTAAGAAATTATGTTCATGACTTGTCATTTATATATCCTAGAATTCAGATACTTTATTGCAATTTGTGCTTTTGTATATTCGATAAAAATTGTAACGTATTTACTGTTACAAAAAGAACTTCTGAATTAATTATTCTTTGGGCCTGCCTGGAAGGGAAATATTTATTCAGTGTAATCAGCCTTCTAAGAGTATAAGATTTAAAGAGGACTAACAGAGCTAATTGGTGTTGATTGAAGAAAAGTACCTGTGAAACAAAAGAACAAAGAATTGTTACAAATGTGGGAGAATTACAAGTTTCTATCCTGAGGATTAATGCCTGAGGAGTCAGATTGTGATTGAGAGTGATGCAGTTGGTGTGGTACTGTTGGCTGTTCTAGGCAGGTTCATGAGGGGAAATAAGGTAATTAATGTGCACATTATAGTGAGCAGCAGGTAGAGTCTCTGTGCTCATTGTATCATTGTGATTTTGCTCATACACACTTGCTTTATATTTCATGGGAGCCAATCAGATGTTCAAAGAAAACTTTTAAGTATTTGGATGTCTAAAAATCTTACTTTGTTCTGTTTCTTTTCATGGTAGGTTCTGTGTATGCTACAGATTACTCAAATGCCAGTTCTACAGGCATTTTTGAACCCTTTACGGTACGTGCTGTTCCCAAAAAATGTTGTTGTTATTAATTTTGCTTCTCAGAGGGTTGCTGATGTTTTTACTTTTTCCATTTCATTTCAGAAATGTTGGAATCCCACTTTGTGTAATCTACTTTCTATTCCAATGTCTGTTTATCCACCAGTGAAAGACACAAGGTAACTATGAAGGCATAATTAAAAGAATATGATAACTGTTAAATTAATTGCTAAATTAATTATGATAATCAATACATACTAAATACTCTGCACAGGCCAAATAATACACAGATACACAAAAAAAATTATATACAGTTATACCATATATAAAAGTCTATGAAGTCCAAAACGTTTTTACTATGTTTCTTAAAGTGATAGTTTTAATGTTTTCTTTAAGATAAATCAGTAGCATTACCTTTTATGTGTGATCCAGACCCAGGCTGTATGTACCTAGATTTCATTTTAACAAAAAGGTCATTTTAATGTTGTGATTTGTTTTAAGCTTCAACTTTGGATCGACTGACTCTGAAATATTTGGGGTACCTATTCCAATAATGGCAGTGGTGAGTGAAAATATTTTCTTAAATCTATGTGTTTATACTCTCTTTATCTGGCTTTGATTTAGTAATTGCTTGTTTCGTAAGTATTCTCTATTCATTCTCTGTGACTTAACTGCAGTAGAATTGATTGTTGAATTTTTCTCCAAAAACCCAGTTTACAACCTTAGGGGGAAGGAGGAGAAAGAAGCAAGAAGGGATTTCTAGAGGTTGGGGTTCATTACGGTTGTGTGACCAAATGATTAAGTACTGAATGTAGAACTCTAAGCTCTGGTAATGTGGATGTCTGGCTTAAAATCAGTTGTTCTGTATAAAGTTATGCAAGAGTCCATTCTGGCTTGACTTCAGTAAGAGTGAACAACTGTAAGAGTATTTGTTAATAGATCCACTTGTCGTACCTTTTTATCCCTTTTTTATTTTTCACTAAAAATAAGTGGCAACTAACATGTTCTTTCCTCAGTAGTTAGAATTTGGATAAGAAAACTCAAAGTGATGACTTAGAGTGAAATCTGCTTGAATTGAGCTAAATGAAAAAACTGTCCCCTAGATAACATTAATTTCTCTCTTTATAAAGAACTGTGGACTAAATCTAGCTGTAAATCTGCTGTTTCACCAAGGCAAAAACATAAGTAAATACATAAGTAAATACATTTAATAACCATCATCATTGTGGAAAAATGGAGCATGAAATAATTTGGTACAGGAGGGGTATCAAGACTTCATCTTTCTATTTGGAGAAAGAGGAATTCAGGCCAATCTACTCTGTTCTGCTCCCTGGGATTGCAAATGCCCCATTTATCCTTGTTAAATATTAAACCACAAAATACTTCTTTTGTTTCTGTAATATTTTTCAGTGTTGCAAGCAGTACTACAGACATTCACGTTGTGTCCAAACCTGGTGTAATTTGATGCCAGTGATAAGTCTGACTGTTGTAATGGCCTGCAAATACTTAAGAAATTGTATGAGTCCTCTCTGAATGCTCAGTTCCTGAGTACAGTTCCTTGTATTCAGAACTCCAAACTGTTTACAATGATATTTGCAAACCCAACAGCATTGCAGGTTGGTAGTCGATAGCTAACTTGTCCCATTGTTCTTGTTGGATTGACAGGTAGCTGATCAGCAGTCAGCTATGTTTGGAGAATGCTGCTTTCACCCAGGAGATGTTAAACTGACAATGGGAACAGGTGGTTTCTGGAATGTGAATACTGGAGAGCATCTCTTTGCATCACAGAGAAGTAAGACAGTGAAGTCTTGGTTTTAGAGGATTTTATTCTTTCAGCTGTTCCTTGATAGCTGTTAATGCTGAGGGTACGCAAAGGAATAAAATAGGGCTGTGCTTTTCCTTCTGTCTATAGGTGTAGAAAAACAGCTTGGGAGTTCTTCAGAAGAGAAGACTGTGGGAAATTTTAATTAGCAATGTAAATTTTGGTTAGCCTAAAGTAAGCTTCTCCGGAAGAGAACTTAAGTAGCATCATTAGTAATTATATCTGCTACCTGCATCCCTCCTGTTTGGTTTTTTCCTTCACCTGTTCTTCATAGCAGTATTATACAGTACAGGAATGGAGAAAAAAGGGATTGGTCCTCTGGCTTCTCCCATCAAAATGTTGCAGTGGATCACTGCAAGTTCCTCTGCTTGAGCCCTTGCACACTGAAGCACCTGCAATGAAATAATGCAGGATTAGAAGTTATTAGGGGTTTTTTTAAATACTAGAAATGGGTTCCCCAATGTGTTTTTAGTGTTTAAAACTATGTCATTCTGAACATCTGTGGTCTGTCAAGCTTGTTAATTTGTCAGAGTTAGCTATTTGTCAAGAGAACAGCACTGAAGATGATACTGAAGTAAGTTTGCCTACACAGTCTCTCTCTGTCTGTTGTATTTTTAAAGAGTTACTAATTTCAGGAAGTGTACTGCTTAAAATGGGGTGGGGCTGGGAAGGAGGACAGCAGTGTGCTAAAGAGAATTTTACCAGCTCAAGTCTTGAAGGACCTTGGCAAATACATGAGATGTGTCAGAACTGAATGGCATAGACATTAAATTCTCTATGAATGCAAATGCTTTTTATGTTAATTAATCATGTAATTATGATGATATTTTTACTTAGGAAATCATACATATGTAGTCTGTTAAAATGTAATAGCAAAAAACATGCTGTAAGGTTTTTCAATTTAGCTACTGTGTTCTGATAGGAGTTAAAATCTTCTAAGGCAGTGCTATGAAACTTTTACTGCTTTAGGCTGTTACTTATGTTAAAATTATTTTCCCTATGTTCTTTGGCTGTCGTGGGGTATGGGGTATGGTTAGTGGGACAAGTTAAGTACGTGGCTTTCTCAGTGCCCTGGGCATGAAATGTAATATGTTCAATCTTTAAGGTTGACATATGTATTTAAGACTGCAAGATGAATCCCTACAGCATCCTTGTGCAAGCTATTCATTAGCTGCTGTTCTAGTTTCTACATTTAGCTCCTACATATAACAGTTCAAAAAAAAAAGAAATAAAGTAGTTCCTTCAATAGCAGCACTTCTCGCAATTCAGTGATGGAATCATGTTGGATAGATTTAAAAGCTACCTCTGGTAGTCTGAGGGTTCTTAGTCCCTCTGGTCATGCCAAGTGTCCTGCGGATCCATTCCATAGATGTAGAATTATGTTACGCTACTGGAGACTCTGGTGTGAGCATCTTCAGGAAGGCCACGTGATGGATGGACATCTCTGTCCCTAATTAGCTGCTCTTCTTTAGGATCTTTGGCTCAATTAATTTTTTGGACCTTTTTATTTGTGGCTGTTTCTTTGGTAAAAAATAAAGATTTCAAGGGACACCTGCACTGATGATCTGGAGTTATATATATTACATTCCCCTTTCAAGAGACAAATAGAGACTTTAATCAGTGCTGCTGATTGTTTTGTATTGTAAGCACCAGAGTGCCTCCAGCACTAACACAAGGTTCTGCAATTGCACTGCTACTACCATGCAACTCATTTGGACACAGGCAAGCAAACTGGAGATGATTCTGTGAGAAACATATGTATCAGCAAAGTCACTTTGAGAAAGCAGAGAGAACCCCTAGATCTTGCTGATGTTTTTCTGGTCCTTGTAAAGGTAAACTGGGACTCATTTACCTGTGTTGCATTACCCATGATCTCTGAGTCGTGAGCAGGGTTCCACGAAGTCTGGGTGCTTTCTTCACTCCAGCAGTTACTGTGCTTGGTTGGTGAAGTTGGTGTTGCAGTGACCACTGACTACTTGGGTTCTTCTCTAGTGACCTGAAAAGCCATTTCTTTAGCTGTAGTGCAGGTGAAACTTGTTTTCTTTTTTGTTTTCTATGTGAGGAATCATTGCATATTAAAAAGGGAAGTAAAAAGTACATCGCTTTCATCTTCTTCTGTGAATAAGATATGTGCTCTAAGTTTGTGTTGCTTTTTTTGTGTGTATATGTCTGTTTCAGTTTTGTGCTTCCCATCTGAAAGTCAAGCCTTCATGTTCTATGTTTTGGGGAAAAACACTCTAACTTTTTAGAAACCCTTGAGGAAAGTTGGATGGACTTAAAACAAATAGAAAAACACTGATAAATTTTTAGGTACACGCAATCTCTTACATAAAAAATAAAAGCAGGCACAGATAGCTCTTCAAAGGTGGCTTTTTTGTAATTTGATAGCAATTCTTTAGGTTAACTTTGGTCTAACAACCTGTTCCTCAATTCTCTTGTAATCCCATTACTAAAGTTTTAAACAGCACCGTTAACCTCTATCAGTGACTTTTTTTAGCTTAAATTCTACAAAGGAATTGAATAAAGTTTATTTATTTTTTAGGTGGGTTTATTGTGGGGAATTCTTGTGTATGTTTTTCTGGAAACATTTCATTTAACTGAGTGTTTTGTTTCATGGAAAATAATTAAGGTCTATATCCACTGATTGGTTGGAAGATTGGGGAAGAAGTTGTTTACTTAACTGAAGGTTCTATATCGGACATTGGCACTGCCATAAAATGGGCTCAGGACATAGGTAAGTTCTTTAATTTTATAGAGAGTGAAGTATATAACTGCTTAAGAAGCTGTTTTATGGGTTCATAGTTATGTTACTGGATTTTATGTTATTATTCATAATTGAAGAAACTGGTCTACATGCTTTGGACAGAAGAAATGCACAGTCTTGTAGGTGCTCTGTTGAGTGTGTTTGCTGCAGGGAGTTTGGTTTGCACAATCATCTCCTCTTCAGTCTCTGCCTCAGACCCTCCTGCCTAACTAGGCTTTTATTTTCCTAAAACATTTTACTCCTCACTTGCTTCCTCTTGAGCATGACAAACCTCCTGATTGCACAAGCACTTGCTCTAATGCTTTTGAGAGGTCTTGGAACTCTACATCTCAAAACTAATAACAGGTTTGATTTATATGAAAATAACATGAAGAACTTTTCAAGTAACAGTATGTTGCTTCACATGGAAGTAATGTGCCTTTTGGCTGTTGTTATTATTTTGTAATGAAAGGTTTTGCATTCCAGTTTAATGACAGACTAAGAAAACACTACCTCTATAGTAGTTGATGTTCAAACCCACTGATTGTTCATAGGACAACTGTTCTCAGTGTTCTAATTAGGACTTAGAAATTTACTTGGCTTACTCAGAAATTTAGTACATTTTACTAGGATGAGAAAAAAGCAAGTAGTGTCTCAAACTTTGGATTGTCTGGGAACGGTTTTCCTCGTGTAGCTCGCCACGAAATTCCACATTTCTTGAAGCTGTCAGCTTTAGGTGCATATGTACATATACGTGCTCTGGTATGTGCCTCTAAGGGTTAAGTATGACTCAGATTCATCCTCACATCTTCATCATCCAAAATTTGACTAAGTCTAGAGAGTAACAGCCACTAGGCTTTGGAGGAAATGACTCAGTTCAACACACAGGTCAGTGCTGCAGACTCAAGTGTCAGTGCTACGTATATAAGCTTGCTACTTCAGAGTCCTTAATTAAAATGGAGGGTTATCCATATGGAGCTCATCTGTACTTAAAATGGATATCATTGGTATATGCAGAAGTATAAAGGATTTTTTGCTAGTCAGTAGTAAAATGGTCATGACCTACAGCTGCTACCACAGAAAAAGAAAGGGGGGGAAGTTTTAGAAATGGGATAAATAAAAGGCAAGCTGCTTTGACCTCTGTAACAAGCAAGGCCTTTATTTTCTGAAAATATTATTCCAGAGAAGCAGAATTCAGAAACTTTTATCAGCTTTAGAGAATGGAAAAACTTTAGCTCTACAGAAGGAATTGGGCCAAAACGCAAGGTAAGCTAATGGCCTCAATAATGGTGGTGAGGCTCAACATGGATGAAGAGGAGACATAATTGTGGTAAAGGTTTGGAAATAGTAATTTCTGCAGCAAGGCAAACTTAGTTTAGGGGAGTCATATAACTTCTAAGAATTTTGAAGAAGTAGTATGTGTAATTTCAACATGAAGTCAGTCTTCCTTAATTTTTGATTTTCTGTCCTGGCGTAGAGGTGCTGTATGTATAATTCAGTAATAGACAAGACAAGAAGAAAGAAAAAATGTGGTTTAGGTTTATTAGTCTGAGCACAGTAGAATCCAAAGGATTCCCACAAATTCATAAAGGTTACAAAGGTAAATTGAAACTCCTGATAAGTTACCAAGATGGGTTTTTCAAAGGTAAGTTGAGCTAGATTAACCTAATTTATCTTTAATAGGAGAATTCACTTTTTTAGACAAGAAAAAGCAATAGCTCTCATGTACAGGAGACCTCTAGTCTTCTGTAAAATCATGTTATGTGGCCACATAAGGACATTATTAGTTACAACTGTGGAAGATGGATGTTAGTACAAGAGTTGCATGTGGGTGAAGAACAAGCTGAAGAGGAATGTGTGTAGAGTTATGAAAGGAGACAACTGGCTGGACAGAGAATAAAGCAGTGTCTATCCAAGAGGCATTATCGTGATAAGAGGTGATTACCTTATGTATCACTTGTAAAGATCCTAAGGGTGCTGATAAAATATGGCTATTAAGGATTTTCTCTGTAGTTGTTTGGTGGTTGGGCTGACAGTAACAACATCTTTGGGGGGAAAAATATGTTATGTTTTATGAATATAAGGTTTTAGCACTCTTAGGGTGCCTTTATCATTCTTAATTCCGATATATGTCTATTTGGAAAGCTAATGACCTTTTACCAGATGTGAAAGTTAAAGGGCTACAGCACAACAGATAGGAGAGGATCCTTTTGAGTTTAGCCTTCATCTGAATAGTTTGGGATTATTATTGTGACTGATGGACATGAAGTAGGGGAGAAGTCATTGTTTCCCTTGGAACATGTAGTTTGAAAATATTACAAAAGGAGTAGTCTGACTCTAGATTTTTTTTCTCTTAGTGAGACAAAATGAAGAAATTGAAGGAAATAATAACATCATACAACCTATGTATCTTTACAGAACTTTTCACCAATGTAGATGAAACAGCAGAAATGGCACGGAGTATTGCTGATTCTCAAGGTGTTTGTTTCATTCCAGGTTTGCAGGTAAAATTATTATTAATAATGTAATCAAGAATATATTTTAATAACCCAATTAACTTTTACATTTTTAAAGGTAATAATTTACATCTTATCACAGTATTTATTCTGTACTGTTGAGGTTGTTATTGTCTGTTGCTCATCATGATACATGAAGACCATTGTCATATCAGAATGGTTAAATGCTTTAATGTTTTAATTGCTTTTAATTACTTTTAAAAGTCAATTCATCTTTCTTTCAGTAGCTCAGGAGGGGGCATGAGTGAAATCTTGTTAGAGAACAGCAATATCAGTAACATCAGTGTGCCCTGTCCTAGACACTTAGTGTACACTTTAAATGTATTTTAAAGGGAAATTATGTGGATTAGTCTTTTTTAGTTTGTCTGATTTGGAAGAAGTCACTTAAACATTTTGCTGTTGAAAGAAGCAATTTAAACTGTTCACTGAGTTAGCTGAAATAACACTATATACCTCTTATATATTGTTTTCGATTTTCTTCTTTCACTATGCTGCCTGTAATTGTCGTAAGTTATTTTTTTCTTACTCATTAACTTCTTTCTTAAAAGCCTACAAATACAATTCACTGAACTCATGGTGACATCTTTTCTGCAGGTTTCTGGGTATGACCCGTATCTATGTGCCTCTTTCATGGGGCTGAAACCTTCCACTAACAGAAACCATCTTGTTCGAGCTATGTTGGAATCTGTAGCTTTCAGGTACTGTTTGCTAAATTATCTGGCTTATATTTTCTTATGTTTGCTTTTATTTAGATCAGCAGTGTTAAATGGATACATGGACTTTTGCAGTTTGTACAATACGCTACTGTTACACTGGAAAGGAGTTTTAGCTGCTTCCTTTTTTTTTTTTTTTTAACACTTTACAAATAAATTTGTGTATATTTGTTAGTTCAGAGATTTTGTCATTAAGTAACCATATAGAGAGTCTTAAATTATGTTGTTTTCTGCATGTTCTAAAAGTGTTTTCTGTTTAAAGTTTGTCCTTGCTCTCCTGACAGAGTTTTGTCAGAAGCTGTAGTCCTCTCCAGCTGTGTTTAAAGTATCCCTGAAGCTGGAAGTTTTATATTAGCTTTTGTTTAAAGTTTGAAATTTTGGTGTTTTATAAAACAAAGTAACAGGCCTCTTAAACATCTTTAAAGATGTGAATGGACAGCAGCTTCCAGATCTGTGAAGACTAAAGATATCACTGCTGGTCACTGCTGATACCACATCAGTAGCTCACTGCCTTGCCAACCCCCCACATGCCTCAGACTGGAGCTGAGTATGGATTGAGCCTGGCTCACACTGCACGGTGGCCAGTTAGGGAGCACTGATGTGATTCCTTCCATGTAGTCAACAGCTTTGCTTTGGGCATAAAAATCTCCTGCAAAGAGCCCAAAAAGAATATCTGGAGGAGGGCAGCATTCTGAATTGCTGCAACTGGTTTCTAATGCATTTTCTTCCTGCACTGTAATCCCTGAACTGACACAAGGGTCTCTTGAAAAGGATGTTAAGGGATGTTAAGAATATCTCATTCAAATACTGCTTACAAATAACTAGAAGAAAGTACAGATCCTTTGTGTTTAGATTTTCTCCCATTAAATGAAATGGTTTCAGGAAAAAGTCAAACTTGAACCCTTCAGATATTCCCCTTACAGAATAGCTGGATAAACTCCAATTAGCACTCTGTTGACCTACTTTCCTCACTCTAAGCCACTTGTTACATCAACAATTCCATCTCTAGAAATCTATCAGTAACTTTCAGTGGGAAAAATGAACCTTCTGCAGTGACTTGCTGTAGAATGGACCATGATTTAGCCATACTTGTGCCTTTGTAATGATGACAAAGACCAAAGACCAGTGTCAGTGGGTTTGGGTTTTTTATTTATGCATTCTAGAAACTTCTTAGCTATTGCAGCAGTTCTGACAGAACTGAGGCTTTTCTTGCCTTGCATTTATTTTCTGACTGTAGATACTGAAAACACTTTATGGAATATATAATGCTTAATTCAACTAAATATTTTTTTAAAGAAACAAACTACTTTATGATATCATTGTGAAGAAGGTGCACATTCCTCTTCGAGCTATTCGGTAAGTTCCCTGTAACTTTTAAATTTGATATATGAGAGTTTGATTTTAAATAGGTGTGAGCTTTATTATGCATTTTATCTTAATGTAAAAATTCTGTTGTTTACAAGTAGATGATTTCCAAGTCAAATGTTAATGTAACTTAAGCAGCAGTAGAGTCTACCCACAGCTATTGGCATTGGTGATTGTTAGCAGGTGAGTAATGAATTGCTCTAATTATTAAAACAATAATTAAAAAGAAGGCAAATCCATATTTTCAGGTAGCACTAGAGTGCATATAGCAATGCCTACCACAAAGGTCATTCTATCCTTTGTCATCATTCTTTCATACTGACATTTTCTTTGCTAGGTTTTTCACAGACTGTTTTTTGAAGACATTGGTTAAAACTGGTTCTATTTGTGAGGGAAAGAGGGAGAACAGTTTTACAATTCAATTGTTAAGACATTGGTTTTGCTTTAATCTTTGAAGAACCATATCAAATTTAGTGCAGTAACTGTAATCCCTAGAATATACTTTCACAGCATTTGGGAAAAATTTAGCTGAATTAAACATTGCTGGAAGACCACATTTCACATTTTGGTAGGGACTTTCTTTGAGCACACCAGCTGGTCAGATGCTCCAGCCCTCTGAGGCTCAGAAAGCTCTGCAACAACATTCCTCCCTCGGGCAGCCAGGGGTCAGCATGGCACTGCAGTCAGGAGAAGAGGCAGGCGTTCCCATCCCTCCTGTGCCTCTGCAAAGGAAGAATACACTGGCAGGCATGTAGACAGAAATCAGATTCTCAGTGGAAGAAAAGCAAGAGTACAAAGTGGGAGAAGGTAAAAGTTTCTGCTTTCCATTTACATGTATGGAAAGAGTAGGCAAAGGTGAAGAAACAGCCGGGGTTAGGGGTTTAATGAAGAGGAGAAGATGAAAAGCATCAGAATTTTAATTACTTAGGAAACTTTTTTACACAGAAGATTGCATTCAAGATTTGAAAAGTCACATTAAGAATGCAAACTCTTAAAAAACTCTTAAAATATGGGAAGTGTGGAAATACAGCCTAGGGAGCATTAGAATTCTGATTCCATTTACATTGCAATGTAAACTTTAAATTGTATGATCATGTTCTTTTTTATTCATTGATATAAAGTTGCAGTTTTATATAGTGTCTGTGTTACTTAACTAGCATAAGTAGCAATTCAGCTTGTGGATTAAATGTTAAAACATAATGAGACACACACAGTGGGCTCCTCAGTAGGGTTGTAAACTGCTCTACCATCCTTATGTCCACACATCTTTTGCATCTGTCAATTACCTTTGATTTTTTGTTGTTGTTTTTACTCCATAAATTAATTCATTCTTTTTTTAGCCATTATCCTGTATTCCTTGTTCCTTCCTGGTCTCTGGGCATTGTTTTTATTAGTCCTCTAGATTTCTATTATTTCTCTTTGCTTGTCTCAACACCGTCAAGGAAAGCCCAGAGAAAGAACTCCCAGCTTTAGTCCACGTGTCCTATAACGAATGAGTTTTATTACCCAACACTTTCTATAGCAATAAACACTAGATGTCTTCTTTGCACCACATTTGATAGAGCAACAGCTCCACACGTGGCTGGTATTGGAGCTTAATGAACCTATCTAGGACATTTCAAAGACTGCTTTTTGTTATAGTTATCTTTGTTTGCAAGACTGATTACTTTTAAATCTCGGATGATTAAAGATCAGCATTGATAAGTTCTAGTTTTCTCCATTAAATTGGTCTCAAATTAGGAAAATAGACAGATGGAAGCCTCATACTGAACTTCCGCTTAAAAAGAAGCAACTGTGAAGGCATTTTAGCTAACTAATACAAAGATTTGGTAGTAAGGAAAAAGGTATTTTTCCACATCTGAGAATACCTGAAAGGGTTTGTTTAGTGTAATGGTTTTGACTGTTGTCATATTGTGGTGGTAACTATGTAAAGGTTCTGTTATAAACCCTAACATTTCAGCCAAGATGATGTATAGTTTTAAAAGACAGATCTTTCAGAACTTTTGATAATGTCCTGTGTCCCTGTCTGTCTATCATTCCTACCCCAGTTTATAAAGGTGTTTTTGGGTTGTTTTGGTGGGTTTTTTTTTTTTTTGGCACCTTGTTCTGGGCTCTAAATTTACCCATAAAGTGGAAATGTATTTGTGCATGAGTGACAGGAAGTTTTATGCATAAGTGTGAAATACCAGAAGTTGGTAT
>QWTY01020956.1:0-13342 GCA_008033365.1 Pseudorectes ferrugineus
CACAGGGAGAAGAGAAAAAAAAAAGAAGACAACACCAAGTACAAATTAACATTACGGGCAAATATTCCAAGCAAAACTAAAGTAAAAGTTCTGATTTAATATAATAAAGCGGTTTACATATGATGCTGGAAGTGATATCTCATCATTGTTGTGGTCAGGATTGGGATTTTAGTCTAAAGTTAAGTGGCCACCATAAACATGCAAAAAAAGCCACTGCAGGCCTCTGGGAGAGCCTGTGGAATCAAAAGTTATTTGCTTCAAGTTTGCTGAATTGTCTGCTAAAGCAAAAAATTCTGTAAGCTGTCTATGAATATGATTTCAGACATGAGTGGCTGCAGCAAAATCTAATGGTTTGTTTGAAGAGAGAGCTGCAAACATTGCAACTCGGGTCACTGACTTGTGAAGTTATAGTCTTATTAGACTAATACTTTCCATAAACATATTATCTGGAGAGTTGACTAGTTTTCTTCCCTTTTTTAAACAGTACTGGCATGCTTTCAAACAAAAAGGAAGAATTTTATCCTGAAATGGACAAGACCCAGTTAAAAATACCCTTATACATATGCTAGGGCTTTGTAAGGATCTATTTTTAGGAGCTAGAAGGATTCCTTGCAATAAATATAGGGTCTTCTTCTTCTATTCCTATCACTTGCTTTATTTTTCTGAGGCTTCCTAAGGGAAAGGATTTGCTTCACTGGGACTGTGAAAACCACACGAACAGCAGACATAAGGGAGACTGGAAAGTGAGCAGAATTAATGGGGAAAAAAAAAAGTTTCCTTCTGTAATCTAACTGACACATAGAAAGGCTTCTCACCTTCCAGGCACAAATGAGAATGGAAATTGAGGGCGAGTGTCTGCAGCATCAGGCAGGAAGATACATAGCTTTCTGTACTGCTGGAATAACCATTTAAACATCAAATTTAATAGATCCTGCTCGAGATGAATTAGCCAGCAGAGGCAAAAGGCAAACTGGCATATACCTTCAGCCTTCCTGCCACAAATTCAAACCCTCTCTCTCCTTGGAAACCTTGCCTTTGGGCTCACATTACTACACTGTGATGACACAAGAGCCCAAACAAGAGCTGCACAGTGCTCTCCCACCTCCCTAGTGCCAGTCTACGAAAACAAAAAATGAGATTACTGGTCTCAATTATTATCTTATCGCACTTGTCTGGACGTACTACAACATTATAGTAGGGTAAAAACTCTACAGACAACGGACCTTTAAGCAATGAGCCAGAACACCATGCCTGGTGTTGTGTGGCTGCACTGGGCAGAACCCCCACCCAGTTATGTCACTCCATTCTGGTTCCACCACTGGAGTCATGGTGAACACCAGCAGTAAGGAATCTGAAGTAAAAGTAAATAAATAGGATACAAGAAAGTTAAGAAAAAATACTAACATTCAAACTTACTGCAAGCAAGGACACAATGCTCCTGCAGGCAAAGCCTCCTTACCTCATTAATACTGACTTCTGCCTCTACATACTGCAGACCTTTCTGGATGATGGAAATCAAAGCAGCTGGTGGCACCAGAGCACCATTTATATTAGACTGGCTGATATGGCTCTCTATACCAAAGGTAAATGCTGAATGGGAAAACCCTAAAGACAAGGCAAAGACATCAGAATTGATTTATAGATAGACAACACCACTTGCTGTACCATGGTAGGACCTTCTGTTAAAAACCTGAGCAAATTATACAAAGTATAAAGCTACAGCATGCTTCTGAACTACCAAAAAACTTGTCAAAACACCTCAATTCCCTCATAGTTCAAGTGTACAAAAAGAGAAAAGCAAAGCTCATATATAAACACAACAATTATTATTACAATATCAACAGCAAAACATTTGTGCACGAGTCAATATAAAATATACAACTCACTAAAGCATTTAAACATGTTTATATATTCACAAACCATATGCATGTGTTGTATCATACGTAGCATTTAATAAAAAAAAATAAATATCCAAGACACAAGTCTCACTTGCTATTTTTACTCACTGATTTGATACCCATGAAAGTGAAATGGATCTGTATGTGAACAGAATTCAGCTCATGGTACAGAGCTGCCATAATTGTGTATGCTCTGGCATTTAGAGCTACATCAGCACTGTGCACTGATTAAGAAGTGGCAAACATGTTATGGTGCAGCAATGGCAGCTGCTTGCTATTTATTTGATCACCCTGAAAAAGTGAATTTAAGCTAGAGAAAAATAGTTGTTTCAGCAAATTAACTTTACTGTCATGGCACTTTTTCTTAAACCACTTTATTTTTTTTTCCCTTTTTCCCTGTCAGGTAAGCAAGAAGCTGCCTGCAAACTTTCAAATGAAGATGAAGCAATTTTGTAAGTTTGGCTTCTATGACAAAAGCAATCTGCAACTGGAATGAGAACGTGTAGTAGTTTTCAGTAAATTCAGGCAGAAAAATGAGGGTTTGCTTTCTTTTGACAAGCAGAAACTGAAAAAGTCTGCCATCCACCATTGCTTCTGGTGCTTCTCTGCCTCAATTTGGGAAGTCCATGAGCAGTGGACATATGTTGCATCAGTCAAAAGCATTTTCAACAAGCCTGAAGCCACCCATCTTAGTAAACAAAACTAAGAACCAGTAAATGTTGAAACAGCAAGGTAAAATATGCAATATATGCGTATATTTTCTTATATATCTATATGTATATACATTAAAGCTGACCTCTTACACTGTTATCTTAAGACTGGAGTTTATTTTTGCTTTAATATGCAGACTTCTTTTATGTATTGCTGAGATCATATTCCCTCCTGCCAGCTGACAATCATCACTTGTTCATTTACTGGGGCATGCCCTGACTTCCAGTCAAATCCTCCCGTTCTAAATGTAGGCTGTGTTAAGCAATCAATATCACAGTTGTGAGTAAAAGATGATGTTGTCTCTTACAGAGCTTCAGGAATAACCACCACCACAAAACTCCCTGCAGCCATATGGCTGCATCTAGAAACCCAAACATGCAACACAAACTCAAACTGCTGATCCGACTGGGTTGGGGAAGCTTTAAAAATAAGGGAGCACTGCTGCATTCTTGCCTGTGTTGTGCAGACATAGCCAGTGTGGAGGGATATGACAGGGAAAAGGTTTCTTTTCAAGTCTGACAATATTCAAGTGTCTTTTGCTCTTTCTCCTAAGAAGCAGGAGATTCTGGCTACCCTGATGCCAAAGGACAAGGTCCTCAAGAAAATGTCCTGCAGGGACAGAGGCTTTTGGGAACCCCAAGAGTTATTGCTGTAAAAAAATCTGTCCATCTCTATTTAGAGTCAAGTGATACAAGTCATAGTCACAGTTGTCACTTCTTCCTTTGAAACACAGCCACATCTGCCCTCCCACAGTCACGTTCAGGCAAGGAATTCGGCCCCACAAGACCGGCTGGCAGGAGCACCATCACTCCAAGACAACAGGAAAAAACAGCATTGTGCTGATCATTCTATTTTCTTCTTCAAGCAGCCCTGAAGAAAATGGTGCAAAGTGCCATCATCACCCTGCAGAGAAGTGATCTCCAGGAAAATGCATTTTAGCAATTGAGTGAGTCCTTGGCTGGTTGACTGCCATCTGAAGACTCCAAATGACTAAATCTGATTAAGTTACAGAAGGTAACTTGGCAGGAATTCATTCTCTTGTTGAGAAGAAACACCAAGAAACAGTTCAGACAGAAGCACATGCCTACTGGCAAAATAATTAAATGAGCCTGTGTTTGCTGAGGCCAGTTGCAGATGAAGATCAAATAAATTATGCATTGTTTAATAACTAGAATTGTAAAAACTCACCTGACTCTTGCAAGTATCTATATACCAGGAAGTTAACCTCATCACTGCTTATACTCATCTTTATTCCCAGTTAAACCATGAGGTCACAACAAAGGACACAACCCTGCAAATAAAAAAAAATAAAGTAGGTCAATTAAATATTTTTAGTACCTAATAGGCCCTTCCCAACAAATGCTATATTTATAAAGTAAGTAGCTCCCTGGCAGCATAGACAATGGCTTTATTTTATAATGCAAATAGGTCTACTGGAGTCATTAAAAAGGCATTTGTCTCACCACAAAATAAAGGTCAGTAAATTAAATATTGAAGGGCTGGATTCCCATATGATGCAAGTTGGTATGGACTGGGGAACTCTGCTGTTTAATACCAGTACTAAAAAGGCCTCATTTCACAGGTTTTAAAAAATAATCAAGTAAGTTTCACCCAATCTACATTACTGCTCTGGAACACATTTTTTACAATATGGGTCTCTCTCTGCCTGGTTAATAAAGACCAAGAACTTGTTTCACATTGGTATCCAGGCAAGTCCTCACTTTTATGTTCTAATCTACTCCAATTTTCAGTTACTCCTGCTCTAGTGAAAAGGTACAGAACAGTGTGAGCTACAACATGGTGTCTGTTCAAACAAGCCCAGCTAATCCCACTAAAGATTAGAAAACATCTCAGCCATACATTTGGCTTTGCAAAAAGAATTCTTGGCCTTAGAGACCAACTTTAAGACAGTCAATTTTTAGTAACATTTCTCTATGCTTTCAATCAGTGCTTCAAAAATATTGATGGGATATATATATATATATTTACACACACACACAATTTTTCCTTGATTTTAGTAATGGCAAATATTTAGCAACACAAAGAATGTATCAGACTATATATACTTTTGATTATAAGCTTTGAAAATATGAGGCAACAACAGTGTTTAAAACATGAAGAGACAATACAGTATTTTTTCTAACTCCAAGTCTCATTTCTGAGAACATTCTCATGATGTCTGAATGTTTGAAAACTCTGACCTTTTTAAGTAAACAAGTGAAAACATCAGCTTCCAGAACATGCTATGAAATAATGTCCACCTCCTGTTCCTATTATCTGTCTAGCACTTCTCATCAGCAAACCTTCCCAGGTTTTTACCCAGCTGACCACCACCATTATTTCTTCTGTAGAACTGGAGTCTGAGAAGGCAAGTGACTTTCCTACTGTTTATTTGACAAAGCTTCACCTGGGAGCTGATGTAAAAAGGTACTAGAGAATGGGTTTTCCTGCATTGTTCAAAATAAAAAGTTCCTGCTACATGGCTGCGTGGTCAGGCCATTTGCCACTGCTGCTCCAAGTGGGAAAGTGGTGAATAGACAGTAACGACTACAAGGTTATGACTGACATTATAAGGCTGCCATGTGTATTCTCCCTGGGCATCTTTTCCTAGCAAGAATTCCCAAGGAAACAGGAGAAAACGACCACACTGTTTTTCTTATCACCTAATTTTGAGTTTTACCAGTCAACTGCAGCTAAACTTGGGAACAGCCCTCCAGGATATGACTTTCCCACAAGCCCCATCGTGCTGTAAAGACAACACCCAATTAAACCCCTCAAGAGGAGGAGAGGCTAAAGGATGAACTTGGATATCAAAAGGAGTTTATTTGCCTGAAACCTTACACGGACATCCCCAAACCTGCCCCAGGCATGTGGGCACCCAGCTCACGGACATGCTGTGCGGTCAAAGGGGGAGATGGCTTTAGTGTCTTCAGGAAAAAACATTAAAATGCAGTTCTACTTAAATCCTTCTCATGTCTAAAGGAAAAAGCTGCCCCAGGACAAACACTTCTAATAAGTGCAACACGACTGGTAAAGGAAGGCACATTGATACCAACCCTGCCCCACCCCTCCAGAGCCCCCAGCCATGCCTGGGGTACAAGACATCCCTGCAAAACTCCAATATATACTTTGACGACTTGTTTACTGAGCAGAATGTAGAATAAATAGCATTTTTAGCCGTATCATGCATTAGCAACCAATTCCACCATGTGCAGGACCAAACACTAATTTTATTCAGCTATGTTTTGTTGCCATACGTGGAGCAAATTATCTTTTTTTAAGACTGTTTTTTACAGAGAAATGCTGTAGGAAGAGGAATAATATTTTCCTTCAGAGGAAAAGATAATTAACTTTAAAGAGACTCATAAAGAAGGTTTTTTTACATTACGTACACACACACAAACGGCAGTATTTATTTCATGGGTCTGTCACCGATTTTTAAAATCTTGCTGCATCACCAAAAACGATAGATCAAACCGCAGAAATCTGATGAAAGTGCTATTTGTCACGCAGAGAAGCCCTGAATTATTAATACACAGAGGGCTCCCCCCTCAGAGCAGAACCGTGGAGATGCCACATCAATTCACCTGTTATGTAGCTGGGGAGCTGAAGGGAAAAAACCCCTGACGTTTAGCCTGTCTGTCAAAAGTGTTCTTCACCCCGCCCGAATCAAAGGAGCCTGGTTTTTCCAAGGCTGGTTCCGGGTGTTTTCCACAAGAAGCTTTGGCGGGGGGAGCTGCCGGCCGCTGCCTGCCCGGCTATCGGGAGGTGGCACTGCAGCACTGCCCGCGCTACCCCGGCACGGGAAAAACACAGAAATGCCTCCGATAAACACACAGTGCACCTGATGAGCGGCTTGGAACTGGAAAAGGTGCAAAAGGTTCTGGTGTTTTAACAAAACACTGCTTTATGCATGTTTTCAGCGCTTATTTGCATTTTCTGGAAGGTTTTTTCTGTGTTTCCCCCATCCCAGGCCCCGTGGCTCAGGCAGCGCCTGGGGACAAGCGTCCCACAGCCAAGTGACACAAGAAATGGGAGAAGAACGAGCAACACCAAACCATCTTCCTTCCAACCCAAAGAAAATGCCACACTGAAGAGAAAATACAGCAGAAAAGGATACAATAATTATTTCCCTTTGGCACATTCTGAATTAACACCAGGCTTATGCTGCCAACCCTCAAAGTGTTTGTGACAATGGACCCATGCATGTACACATGTACCCCACATCCTAAAAAATCACGTCATAGATGCTGGCTAATTCCCCCCAAATTCACTATTTCCACAAGTAATCAACTACTTATTTTGGGCACTTTAATAGATATTAATATTGTTCTTTATTTTAGATGCAGAAATTAAATCACCAAAGAGACACATAAAAATGAGACAAAATAAAGTAGAAGTTAACATGTAATTCCTAGCAGTCTTAGAATTGTAGCCGAATTTGTATAGGGCCCATTAAAAATATCTTAAAATATTTTCGGCTTTATGTCCCAAACCCATTCTGAAAATGTGATGAAATCCTTAAGGCCTTTTTTTTCTTTTTTCCTTTTTGCCCTTAGAAACATTCCAGGTCTTCCTCAAAACATTCTGTGGAATTACATGGCAAAGTACAATGCACCCACACTGCTGTTTTAGATCCAATTATGCTTTTAAAGGAAATCTCTCCCACTTGCCTCTACTTTTGTTTTGCACCCTGGAGCAGGCACAGCGCATGTGAAGTGGATTCCTTACTGGTAAAACCAGGATTAAATAAATAAAATACCCCATGACAGGTAAAAAAAGGATGTGCATGAGAGCTTACAAATGATACCCAAATTGCTCATGGGAGTCCCTGAGACCACACCAGGATTGATATTCCCTGCTCAAAAGAAAGTCCATTTCAGCAGGCCTCTTCCCAGGTTTTATTTGCCTTCCCAGAGGATGGGCCTGTGGTTTGTAACACCACTGTTCAGTTAGAATCAGCACAACATCCAGATATCCCAGGTAATTTTTAATGCTGCTACAGAAAGTCCCTGAAGTCCCAAAATTTATCAGGCATAACACGCATCAGCCATAAAAGTCAACTGTCTATAGAGATGCTGGCCTTGAGATTTACTCAAGAACAGGTCAGGAGCACACAAGACACACACCTGAGCTTTAGACGAACTGACCCACTCATTCCGTGCCAGGAATCACATGAAAATTCATTTGGAAGCTACTTTTTTCAAAGGAAATGAGGTTTCTTATCCCAGAGACAACCCCAACCTGGCAGAACTGTGCCTGTGTTTCTGTGCCCGCCCCGAGGCAGGTCTCACCCCAGCACCTCTGTCCCTTGAGGATCATTCACACACTTCATACCTGGGGTAAAATTTACAAGTAAAATCTGTCAAAAAGGAGATTGAATTCCACTCTCACCAACACCAGATCTGCAGGCTAATCAGTGCCCAACAGTGCAAACCTGGTTGTGTTTCTGACAAATCATTATTCCACTCCACACGTTTGTGCTAGCTTTGTACTCCTCGTCCAGGTTCATGCCAAATGCTGGAGAGCAGATGCCACCCGATATGGCTCCTGGCCTAATAGGTTTTTTGGTTGTTTAGGGTTTTTTTTTTCAGACAAACCTGAACTGGCAGAGAAAGTTTATACATCAGATTATTACTGGGTATCTCTTAATCATGATTTGATAATGTATACTGGAGTTACACTACAATTAGAGTTATTGTATCATCAAATAACAGCCTAAGAAAGTGATATTTCTGCAGTTGTAGGCAGGCTCTAACACATTCTCATTAGGTAGGATAACAGGAAAACTTGGCAGGCTGCTGTGAATAGTAATTCCCCAAAAACATACCAATCATTAGTTTGATACCAAATATGATATGTTAAAGGGAGCAGCTAATGCTCTGGATAGCTCTGAAGAATGCTTAATGTTCAGACATAAACAGACTGCTACATTTATCCGTGGAAAACAGAAGTCTAGCTACAGAAACAATAAATCCCCTACAACAGAAATATTGCCATTAGAGCTTTTATTTTTTCCTCTTTTGCAAGAAATCCAGACAAATATTTTGCTAGCATATGTGCACATAGACACTGATACCATTTTATTAATTATTGCTTAAGAATCTTTCTTGTTTTTAATGGCCATGATGATTAAAATAGAAAGAGCAAAGGCTGCTGTTTCAATCCAACCACTCAGACCAGGCAAACTCCTGGATGTGTGAGGTTTCAGCAGGATTTCATTCAGATACCAAACCCACCATAGGTTACAGAACTGGAGTTTTAAACCACAAAACACTGGTCCTCGTGGCTCCAGTTCTACTCAAGCTTTCTCCAAAGGCTCTTCCCTGAGACATGGTGGGTCTACCCCCAATGGCTGATGAAATCACTAAGTTTACATCCAAAGAAGAGCTCTGCATAGCCCTTTAGAAATGCTTTCTAAAGGAAAACTCATAAAATAAACTAGTGGTTCCTTTACATCAAGCATGCAATGTATGACTCATGTTGTACATCCTTCTGCATAAGAATTTATTAGACACCAATTTCGATCAAAAGGAACATTTTCTCACAGTCTAAAAAGAAAAAAGTTGACTTTTCTTTAAGAGTACCAATTACTTGCTCTAAACACTCCTATTTGCTCTTTCACATCTTCACTCGAGAGATGGGGCCATTATTGTATTGGGCACAATACAACTGAACCCTTAGTAAAGTTTTCCTACCACCTGATGATCTGCAGTTAGGGATTCTTTCTAACATTCTGAATTAAAAGAAAAATATTTTTTCAAGTTAAATGCCGAAGTTTTTTCTATAATATCTCAAAATAAAGTGTTCTCATTTTCTGCATTTTTACCTGTGCCTCTAAATTGCTATTATTTAAATGCCCTCTTAAGATTTAATAATATGTCAGATGTGCACTTGCATAAAAAAATTATCTGTAATTCTATCTTACGAACCTTCTTACTGATTTCTCATATGATCAGGCTTTGCTAGTTTTCCTTCTAGTAATTTACACCAAGAGATGCTTCTCATGTTCCTTGTTTAACTCTACTGCTTTGCTTTTAACCTCAGGAATACAGCTTAATTTCTGAACACTAAAAAAACATAACTTTTCCTTTCCTCATCTGAATTGCCTTCCTTAGCTCAGGCGATAAATATTTGTATTCTGTACTTCAGCTTTAGTGACCTAATTTATGGCAACAGTCTCTGCCTTTCCATGCCAATTTGAGAGTATGAAGAATACACGACGACAAAGCCAGTCTGAAATCTTCTGAAGAAAAAGAATTACAACCCTGAAAGGGAAGAGGAGGGAAAAAAATAAAAACCAAACAAAACCCACTACAAAACACAAAACCACCCAAAACCTTGGCTAAAAGTAAGTTACTGTCTAATTATCTGAAAAATGAAGCCCAGTCCTGAGTACTGCTACAAAATATGGTGCAGATGAAGCCCATTTGTTGATTTTGCCTAGAGCAAAGCAGTATTTAATTACTGAACTACGAATCTCCTCCCCAAAGTCATATGCTGTGTGACCCAGGAGGCTGGAATTCCGGATGTTACAGCACAGAAACAAGCGACAGTATATCCAGTGTTGTATTTCCAGGGCTATGGCTACAAAGCTGCACACTTCTGTGCTTTCTAGAGGTGAAAATGCAACTTCCTGGACAGCTATTGGGCATCTTGCAGTGATTCTTGGCAGCCACATTTTGTAAATCCCTAGGCTGACTAAAGATACAGGGATATTTCTGGTATTGACACTTTATTCAACACTTTAGGTTCTTAAACCTTTTTTATCTTTTCATTATTACAATGCAACACCAGAAGAAATGATGTTTGGGGGAGATTTTTCTCCTTATTTCCTGTATCAGAATAGCAAAGAGGTATTGTTTTTTAGTATTTTAAAGACTTTACAACTCTCTGGGTAACAATGAAAATAGACACAGATGGATTAATGATCTCCAGAGGTCCCTTCCAACGCCAATCATTCAGTGATTCTGACATCTCTTTAAAGGCACAACTCTCCTGCATGACAATTACAACCTTGTTGAAATGGAGCTAGTCCTGATACATCCTTCTGCAGATGCAAATATGTTCCTTTAAAACTTAAAGCCAAACTCAGCTGCTCAGAACATGCAGTAAAATCTCCAGCAGTAAGTCCTGCCTCATTTTTGATTACTTCATGAAAGCCATCCCTCTCTGACTCCCCACAAGATCCCAAGCCCAAACATCTTGTTTAGTGATGGATTTTTAATCACAGAGCTCAAGCTCTCTGATGGAGACAAACTGGGATTAAATGAAAACTTAGTAGTAGACATAGTAGTTCAAAAGTTAAACCACCATCATCTTTCAATACTTAAATAATTATCAGAACACACCAGGAAATACAGCTAAACATTATGAAATTCTCCTTGATCAATTGTCTAACCCAGACCAAAGGCATTTTAGAAAGGAAGAACGTGTGGCTTGATGGGATGACCTTCAGGGTTAGACAGTCCTACCCACACAGAAGCTGGACAGAAGCTTCTGGCAGCAAAACTGGAAATGTGGCATTTGTAAAACTGATTAGAAAGTGATGGGTCCTGGCTGATGACCAGAACTAGCACAGTCACCTGAGGGAGCACTAGTGTAGGTTTGGCCAGTACGGATTACTTCAAGATGACCTGCAAGGTCCAAATTCCAGACCCTGTGTGCTAAATATATCTCTGTAATGGAGAGGGAAGCACCAGACAAATGCTTGGCATTCCTCCAGGGAGAGACATCTGTCCATCTGTCCCTCAAGAGGGAAAACCGTCTTATTGGAGGGGCCACCTGAGGAACAGTGGTAACATCAAACAAGCTCTGCAGCTTCCATTCTTAGGCCACTAGAAGGGTGTCCCTTTAGGCAGAGTTACAGTCCTTCAGGAATAGCTAATTCCAATAAATAAAGACTTCTGCAATCAAACTTTCAGACCCTGTCTCAAAAAGGCTTTGTGAAATCGTTCAATGGCTTTACTAAGTGCTAAAATAGCAGCCTGCTAATGCTGCCTGGATCTAGACACAGAACAGCTGCTGGAATCAAGTCCAAGAAAGGTGAAAACTGGAAAAAAGCCTTTTCTGCAACATTGTTTAAAATCCTGTATACACCTTTTTGGCATGCACCTGGTTTTAAGTATGCAACTATATGGCTGCTGATCTCCTGTGCTGCATTAAAAAGCCTTTGCAAGAAATTAATTATGGATGAATGTGAGAGCACACCCATTAAACCTCACTTGGATCAAACTGTGTAAAAAATTCTGGGGAAATAACAGATTGAGAAGAGCCCTTGAGTCAGTCAAAATGAGCTTAAGGGCTTCTGCTGAGACTAAAGTGGGGAGGGGCAAGGTCCAAAAATGCTTTTCTATTTGTGAACACCACCACTGAAAATAAACACAGCTCCTGTGGTTCAATCTTTTTGATCAAGAACCTGTAGAAATTAACAGTTAAACGGGGTTAAAAATCTCCATACCATGCTAAGTTTCTGCTCTCACCTGATTTATTCTGATTTTCACTGCTGGAAAACCCACTGAATAACGTGGCCTGTAAGTCTGATCAGGAACATTCCATTTTTTTCCAATATGTTGTTCCTGATGTTCCCACAATAGATCATTCAGGGCTCTGAGGGACTGTGTCAATTGAATTGAATGATGTGGTCGCCTGCTGGTACATAAATGCAAAAGCAAAGCTGAGGGGGTTTATTTTCAAAACAGGAGACATTGATCCTGTGACAATGTTCCATTACCCTGACTTTATTTCTATTAGAGACAGTGATTACATCTACATCAATTGCTTGAGCTGATGGATACTGGTGCACTAACAGTGACACAGTTTTTCACCACGCTGCTGCTGGATGCTGATGGCTTACAAAACAAGATTCATTCTCCAACTAACACTACTTATTTCTCCATGGAAAACCACTGAAGTTTGGGCAGACTTTTGTAATTAGTCAGTTCTCAGCTGTCTGTGGTTTTTTTGGGGGGGGGTTTTGTGTGTTCTGTAAACCTTATTGTGGAATGGTGATTAGTGACTGTGTAGCCTGGCATGGATTCTATTTGTTATGATTAAAATATTTACATTGCTACCTGCTGGTAATAAAACAGCAGATGTAGTTCTCAGAAGCAGCTGTGGAAAGGTATTTCTGCAACACAGCAGCCCTATGACTGGGGATGTTTTCATACGGCTGTATGGGCTCCTCTTCCCTTCCATGCACTGTCACCCTTTTGCAGCTTCTGTCCCCTGCCCTTGCTATCTTTCCCAAGCTGGTGATCCATCTTCCAGCTTTCATCTCTTGATCTGACATCCGATCTCGAGCCTGTGGTCACGCATTTGCCCTGGTTTTCACCTCCTCACCGTGCACTGCCTACAGACACTCTGCACTCCTGAGTCCATATCTCCATCTGCTCTCCAGAGCATTGACTTTATCTGTACCTCCTTCAGTCACTTCTTTTTCTATGTCCTTCTTTCACTACTTTTCCATTACAACACAAGTTGCTAACATTTTGCACAAATAAATTCTGCTGGTTAAAAAAAAAAATTCAATTCATCATCAACAACAGTGTTTTCTAGTCCAAGTAAACCCCGTTCCTTTTATTTGTCCTTGTTTGTTTAGCCTTGTGCCCTGAGTCATGTCCTGAACTGCCTGCAGGAGAAAGGCCTTTGTCTGACTCACTTCAGTGTATTTACCAGAATGGGTTCCCTCACTCTTGATAAGGAAGTTTTTTTTTAATGTTGCCATAACAACA
>QWTY01020957.1:0-33104 GCA_008033365.1 Pseudorectes ferrugineus
TTGCTCCTCAGGAATTGCCACTAAAATCTTTATCCCGTGTAATCAGGACAGTTGGTGTTGGCATTCTCACTGCTGTGTGGATGTATCTCAAGAGTCACGTGCATTTTCAGCAGGGACTCTCTTCAGAAAGTTTGTTGTCAGTAGCCCTGCACTTTTGTCACGGTCCCCTGTCGGCAGTGATTGGTCACATATGGATTCCTGAAGGTAATTAGGTGACCACTTGTGCCTCTTCAGTTGCTGTAGTGCTGATGTAGCACCTGAAAGGTCTGAAAAGGGGTCTGTAAAGTTTCTGCATTTTGGCCAATTGTCTTTTCTTCAAGCTGTGTTAATGGTTTTGTTCCGTTTCTTTCTATGAAAGTGAAATGCCTCTCTTGTGTGTTTATAGATTGATTTGGATACTATTGATGTCAGCAATCTCAACAGACAGTTTCTGTTTCAAAAGAAACATGTTGGAAGATCAAAATCACAGGTAAGGAAAAAGTCAAAGCCCAAGTCTCATTACTCAGTATTATTTTATGGATAGTGTTAGAAACATGTCACAGTTTAGTTTCTGCTGGGAAGAGGTAAGTGTTGGTTGGTTGAATGTGGCTGTCCACAGCATTTCATTATTAAAGTATTTAAATC
The DNA here is from genome assembly GCA_008033365.1 of Pseudorectes ferrugineus. Lineage (NCBI taxonomy): Eukaryota > Metazoa > Chordata > Aves > Passeriformes > Pseudorectes > Pseudorectes ferrugineus. The sequence continues at coordinate 625 of QWTY01020957.1, forward strand.
TCTTAAGGTAGTCAACTTACTCAATACACAGCTGGTATCAAGTCTGTCTTTTAGAAGGAAGGAAGAAATAATAAGTTTTTTTTGTTTTCTTTTTTTTTGTTTTGTTTCTAGGTTGCCAAGGAAAGCGTGTTACAGTTTTGTCCAGAAGCTAATATTATAGCTTACCATGATAGCATCATGAAGTATGTTTGGTTTTAAGCTCTAATTACATGTTTGATTTGCAAGTACTGTGTTATTTAAATGCTACAATGGTGTGCTTTAAGGTATTTTACGAAGCTTCCTCAGTAAGGAGAAATAGCTGTAAATGTGAACTACCACACAGCTGAGTGGGAGTGTGGCTTTTGCATGGGTTTTAAGCTCTGGTAGTAAGCTGTAGTCATTTGTTTGTGTCTGTTTTTCATTTTATTGGCAACAATTGCCATATAAGTTTCTACTCTGTAAGGATGCCCCGATGTCTTGAGCAGTAATTAAATTAAAAGACATGTGAGTGTTGAGTCTGTGATTAAAAAAATTAAGTCCTTTGTGTGTGTGTAGGTAACTGTCATTTATAAACACCCCAAGCTGTTAAAATTTGGTCTTTATGATCTGCAACCAATGAGTAGAGTACAAGATTATGTAGGGTTCCATTAGCTGTTCCCCATGTTTTAATTTATATTTGCCCCAATTTCTAAAAAATGCATATTCTGTACCATGAAGGTTTGAACTCTGATGTTGCTATTAGCCAGTGAGACACTGACTCACTGCATCCTTCTCCTGAAACTGCTAAGCCTGTTTCCTCTTTACTCTCTCTTCTTTTCCACCTTCTTCTTTAAGTCAGAAAAATGCAATGTGAAGATAACTGAAGTGTCAGGACTTAAGGTCCCATGTGTTGGCTCCTCAGGGTATGGACACACAGTCAAACCAGTGGAGCTATCACAGTACAATGAATTATGCACAGTCTGATGAGCTGTGGTAATTACAGTGTGCATGTTTTAGCCACAGCTGATGGTTTTTAAGGTCAGTTACCACAGCTCAGCCAATTTACTCATTAGGTCAGAGTAGTTTAATCACTTTTCCTTGTCTGCCTGTTACATTGGTCAAATTAGTACTAATTGCAGTAGCTTCCTTCCAACAGCATAAAATTCATGCTTTCACCCAGCTTTAAAATGGGCAGAAGACAAATGGGGCAGTTAAAGGGTAGCTAAATTTATAAATTTATAATACGTGTAATTTATCACACGAACATCGGTTGCATGTGTAGAGTTTCTGTTGTGCAGATATAACCAACAACTTTGTGCCATTTGAAATGTTGTTTTTGTTTTCTGTAGCCCTGACTATAACGTAGAGTTCTTCCGCCAGTTTACGTTGGTTATGAATGCTCTGGATAACAGAGGTGAAGTTTTCACTATGATTTTGTATTGCAGATGTTGCTTGTTCCTTGCTGCAGTGTCATTTGAGTAACAAGTATCCTCTTAACCCCTCTGCAGTTGGACTAAGCCTTGTGTGCTTTGCTAGAAACTTGAAAGGGTGGCTAGTGCTTCTGCAGGGGTTTTGAAAGTAAATGTTAGCTGCTAATTGCTGCTTCATGGGGACTGATGGGTATTGTGGGTGCAGTGTAGCTTTAGTCAGTTGAGTTTGCTGTGTTTGCTAATGTCAGTATATCTTGTGAGAATGGGAAACTGGACTTTGTGAAAATGGTGTAGTGCTCTATGAAGAAACAAGGCAGATTAAGGATAAATGTTTGCCTGGGGTGCTAGTTTGAGTTTGGAGAAGTAAAACTTTTTCTTAACTCTTCAAATTTTTTCTTTAAAACCCTCTCGATTTACAGCTGCCCGTAACCATGTGAACAGGATGTGTCTGGCTGCTGATATTCCTCTTATAGAGAGTGGAACTGCAGGCTACCTTGGACAAGTAACAGTTATCAAAAAGGTTAGGTGGGGTGTTACTCTTGTCATTGGCTATTTTAGACAACAGGGAGTGGGTGTTTGGAGATAGAGTTACAGTTCATCTGTTAATAGCCTAAACTATCAGTAGCCTTCTCAGAGTGACAAGTAAATGCTTCATTTTTCACCAGGGAGTGACAGAATGTTATGAATGTCAGCCTAAACCAACTCAGAAAACTTTCCCAGGCTGCACAATCCGAAATACGCCCTCGGAGCCTATCCATTGCATTGTGTGGGCTAAGTATTTGTTCAAGTAAGTGATTTCTTTTTTTTAAATAGGTACTATGGTTCATTCTTCTGGCTTCTAAACCTACAGAGAGAGAAATAAAATTGACACACTTTTTTATTTTAAATTTATTATAATGTATTTAAAATTCATTTTAAATTAATTTAAAGTGATTATGGTGAAAACCTCCAGTTCCTTGACCTGGGTTCTGGGGTAGTTATAAAGATGGAAGGTTGATTAGTATTTAGGCCTTGCTCTAATAGCACCAAAAATCTGGCAGAGTAGTTTGGCACAGCAGGGTAGGTTGAGGTTGCTTTATTAGTCATCTTCATATGAAGTAAGCACATTTTTCAGTTTAATGCATGTTTTAACAAGTGTAAAGTTTGTTGGAATCTTGGATATCCCAGAGGTTCTAAAAATGCATTTAGTACTGCAGTGTAAATATTAGGCTGAATATTGGGTGAACTGTTGAGTGAATTATACAGAAAACTATTTTGCTAAATTCATTTTTGTATTGGGCATTTTGTGTTGTCACTGTTAAGTCCACGTGTGATGAATCCCAGCAGTTTAAAAAGCAATGTATGAAGTGGCAGTGTGATAGCAAGAATCCTAAAATGAATATGTATCCATTAGCAAATATTTGAGTCTTTAACCAGATATGCTGAAATTCTAGTCTTGTTGTTGTTCTTAATTGTTATATAGCCAGTTGTTTGGAGAAGAAGATGCTGATCAAGAAGTCTCACCTGACAGAGCTGATCCTGAAGCTGCCTGTGAGTGTGATATAAGCTGGTGGCTTACCCTGTTACTGAAATGTTCTGTTTCAGAGATTATGACTCCTTTCTGTACATTTCATAAGGTTAGAGAGTTCAGCTCCATTTTCTTTAAAGAAGATTCTGTTTCTGGCCTCTGGGAGGCTTGTATTTTGAACAGAGCACTGAGTAATATTTGTAGTCTCTGCTTTTTCCACTCCTAGCTCAGGGTTTGCAAGGAACTGCAGGAATTATATTTGAACTCTTCTAGCCTGCAACACTTCAGCATTAATCTACATGAGAAATATGCCCGTTTTGAGTGATATTTTTATAGCTATTCAGTATTTTTCTGTAAGGACAGTAATCGTAGTTACTATGAGGTGAATAAGCATCATTGTTGGTTGCTTCTTTTGGATCCTTTGATAGATGAATGGACTTGGGAGGGGGAGCTTAGAGGATCCTCCGACTCTTCAAATTCTTTGAACATCAGATAGTGATCACTGGACAGGTTGTTTCTACAGGAAGTGCAGAATGAAATAGGTGAGTCTTAAAAAGAGTGGCAATATAAAGTCACTTAAAACAATGGCTGCTGAAGTACTTGACAGGTAGCAGATGCAATGCCACGTCTTTAAGTAAAGACACCAGGGCAGTTGTAGGAGGTGTGAGCTGTAGCCTGGTGCCTGCAGTGACAGACTGCCCACAGTCAGGGTGCTGTGGTCACACAGGGGTGGCAGTGTCCAGGTTTGACCCCCGCTGGCAGCCCCACACTGTGCAGCCCTCGCTCCCTGCCCTGCCCAGAGCAGGGAAAACCACACAAAAAGCAAACCTCACAGGCTGGGGTAAGAACAGCTAATAATGGAAACAAACAAATATGTAATACTAATACTATTGATAATGATAATTGGAATAAAGAGAGAGGGGGAATAAAGACAAACAGGTGACGCAGTTGCTGACTCCCCACTGGCCAATGGATGCTCAGCCAGTCCCCAGGCAGAGATCAGCCCCTCCCAGGCAACTCCCCCAGTTTATGTGCTGAGCAGGACGTTCTGAGGTCTGGAATATCCCTGTGGCCAGTTCAGGTCAGCTGTCCTGGCTCTGCTCCCTCCCAGCTCCTTGTGCTCCTGCTTGCAGGCAGAGCATGGGAAACTGAAAAGTCCTTGACTTGGAGTAACCTCTTGGCAACAGCTAAAACATCAGCGTGTTACCAACATTGTTCTCTTGCAGAATCCAAAACACAGCACCAGACCACCTACTAGAAAGAGAATTAACTCTCTCCCAGCCCAAACCAGGACATCCAGGGAAGAGTCAAGGCAACCTTTATAAAGGGAAGTCGTGCCCTGCACGGCTCTGTGGGTCCTTGGAAGGAATCAGCAAACCTGTGGGAAGTGTATCTGGTTTAGGCTGTTCTTAATGTGCAGGGGGCAGATTCAAAAACTGTTGAGGGGAACCTGAGGGAGATAAGCAGTCAAGGGGACAAAAAAGGCTGAAGATCCTGAAGTGGCTAAACTACTTGAATGATAGAGATAAATGGTGATTAGAGGAGTCCCAGATGGGAGATGTGTGCTGTTCAGCACAGATGATTAAGCAAAGTCACTCAAAATAAAAAAGGTGAGGACTAACTGCAAAAAGTAGTAGAAAGCTTCACAATACAGAATGACTGGGCAATGATACATGAGGCAGATAAATATGAAATAATGCAAATGATGCATTGGTGAAAGGGGGGAAATATTCACAAATTTACACATGCAGTGATGGTCTCTGAGTTGATTTTTCTCATTCAGTCAAAATGTTAATAGATAGTTTTATGAAAACATCAACCTTCTTATTAGAAATCATGATAGCAATTGTTGGATGTGACTGGGAAAGAAAGAAAATTATTACCATCTTTATAGAGAATTTTTTTGTGTAAAAAGAACCAGAGGTAGGAAACTGATTTTTTAAATTTGTTTGTTTTGAAATCCCAACCAAACTAAGACTCTTTGCCAGAAAAAGAGACTACTAAAAGGGGTGGTGAGACATTTATGAAGTTGCAATATTATGTGGAGAAAAGTAATGGGAAACAATTTTTCATTGTTTTCATTCAATAAAGGAGTTGGGTGATACGAAGTTAAATCAGTGAGTTGCAGTTGCAGAAGCAAAGAGGAACAGGCACACTGTGCCTAATTCAGCTGTTTCGGGTGCAATAAAGCCATTTTATGGTCCCTGCATAATTTTGGTAATTGACTCTGGGGGTAATATTTGGATGGGATTTCCTTTTTTTAATTTAAAATATTGGTTATCACTTTATTAATAGGGGAGCCAGCAGAAGCAGAAGCCAGAGCACTAGCATCCAATGAAGATGGTGAGATTAAACGTGTTTCAACTAAGGAGTGGGCTAAATCAACTGGCTATGATCCAGTTAAACTTTTTACTAAGGTACCTTCTTTACCCCAAACAAATGTCTTTATCTGAAATGTATGAGGTGCTGTAAAGTTAAATCAAACCCCAGCTTGGACGTTTAATGCTAGCCATCAATTATGTGATCACGTTATGATAGCCACCAGTCTCGCTGTTGTGTTGGTCTCTTGCAACATGTGCTTGTTTTACAGGGTTCCATCTGCATCTGTACAGATGGCTGCAGCAGCTTGGCCCCTCTGTGCACACAAAACTCCTTTGCAATTACTTTTAATGGGAAAGGGTCTATTTGACCTCTGGAATTGCACTGGGCATAATCAGAACCAATCTGAGGACCTAAAAGCTATCAGTCGTGTGCATAATCAGGCTCCAGCATAAGAGAAAACAAACTGATTTAGGAGTTTTTGTTCTAAATAGTTACTGAAAGTGGATAAATAGAGGAAATGAGATTGAATGTAATGTTCATAGGTAGTAATAACTTTTCTTTGGAAATTCATTGGCATGTTCATTCACGTGTCTCAGAGAGGGCATACAGAGAGCTGTAGGGATGGCTTCAGTAGACAGGTGAAACCACTGTTGGGGCTACTGTTTCTTGATTTTTCACTTTACTCCTCCCCAGATTAATCAGAACTGTGTCTGTTCTATGCAGTGGGTGTTAGAGAGTGGGGAATAAGTTTTTACACTCTGTTTTTATGTAGTTGAAAATACTGTCAAAGAGAAAATCAAAACCTCATCAATGTAATGCTGATTTTTCAGTGTCTTTTTCTTTTTGTTCCCTTTCCATTTAAATTTTTTTTTTTATGTTTCCTAGCTGTTCAAAGATGACATTAGATATCTGCTGACAATGGATAAGCTGTGGAGGAAAAGAAAGCCACCAGTGCCACTGGACTGGGCTGAGGTACAAAAGCAAGGTAACTGTCCCTCCTCCTACTGTACATTAGTAAATCATACCTGCTGTTTATTAATGCATCTCTGTGATATGTACATTTTTTTACTGTCACAGTTGAGTACTGATAATGAACATATTAATTCTTTACAATTCCCAAAGATTTCAAATTCTTCTCTGTATAAACAACATTTTTTCTAAGACTGTTTTGCAGTTTTTATTGTAGATACTCAGTATTGGCTGTAGAAAATACACATTTAACAAAATTACATGTCAGCTTATTCTAGGACACCTTACCATAAGCACTGATAGATTTATCTCTCAAAGTTGGGTTTTGTTTGAAATTTACATTTGCTGTAATTTGTGCATCTTCGGGTGACTGATATCGTAGCTATAGCTGCAGTTTTAAATGTGGATTTGTTGTAAAATGTTGGGACTACTGTAGGTTAAGGATATTGTTCTTCACTTTAGAAAATATTTAATTTTGCTTAAATTGGAAAGTTATGTGAGAGAACTTCTGTGGAACTTACAAATATTCCTGATCTTATTTTTTTTTTCTTTTTCTCCCAAAGAGCAAAACATATCTGACCAGCAGAATGAGAGCTCTGCAGTGTTGAAGGATCAGCAGGTTCTCAATGTCAGGAGCTATGCAGACCTGTTTTCAAAGAGTGTTAAAACCCTGAGTCTTCACCTGGCTGAGAAGGCTGATGGAGAAGCACTTATTTGGGATAAGGTTAGTTTGCCATGTATAAACTCTACACGTGTAGTACAAATATTAGTTGGGCTCGTTCAGTTTCCTTCCAAAATAATACTACTTAGAACAAAACTGTCTGGCACCTCATGGAAGCACTTTTCATATGTAAACAAATTTATTCTTTAAACACTGTATTGTGTAACTCTCTGAGGGTAAGGATTAACTGCTGTAGTGTGAAATAACTTAATTCACCAAATTCTCCAGCTTATAAAAGCACAAATTCACAAGTATTTGTTGTATTTTGATTTTTGAAAATATTTTAATAATGCAACTTCATTTTCCCCTTCTTACCTCTCCCAAAACATGCTCTAAGCCAGTGGTCAGTAGCTGAGGTTCTGCTGAGGTTACGAGCAATCAGCTGCTGATGGGTGTGCAATGCAAGTTCTGTTGAAGAAGACAAGAATTTTCTCTTTTATCACCACACACAGGATCACTTCCAGTCAGTTATCATTTGGCATAAGAAAAAAAGTAGTCTGTAAATAAGGGGGGGTAAAATAGTAAAATATTACTATGACCAATAGTAAAAATTCTTTTCTCTGAAACACCCAGTGTTTGAAACAGCTGATTCAGTGTTAAAATTCAATGTTGAAAATGTTTGAAACATTGTAAGACTTAGGATTTAAACATTTTTATAACATACAAGGCATTTTATTAGTATGAATATACTAACTTGCTACTAAAATACATATGTTTAGAAATTGCAGTTAGTATTTAAAGTATTACTGCTCTGAGTACACCATCTGAAAGAGGAAGTATATTGACTTTGAAATGAAATATTGTAAAGACTTTTTTTTAATTCTGGTTTTTAAGGTTTAGGAACCATGTGTTGCAAACTCTTTCCTGTGAGTAATCTGATTTTTGAATGCTTTTTGTATTAACTTCTTGTTAGGATGACCCTTCTGCCATGGATTTCGTCACTTCTGCTGCAAACCTCAGGATGCATGTTTTTGGAATGAATATGAAGAGCAGATTTGATATCAAGTGTAAGGATGAAATGTAACATTCTTTCATTTAAATTATAATCTTGTTTTCTTTTGCTGTTAAAAATCTGCAAACTCTTGTTTATTTTGCAGCAATGGCAGGAAATATTATCCCAGCTATAGCTACTACCAATGCAGTGATAGCTGGGCTGATAGTGCTGGAGGGTCTGAAGATTTTGTCGGGGAAAATAGATCAGTGTAGAACGGTAAGTGGGAATAAAATGCTTCTGCTTTCTTGCTGTTTATTATTTGTTTAAAAGTTCCGTTTAACATTCTTTGACTACTGTGTAGTTTTACTGTCTCTCACTTGTTGCTTCAGTAGATTCTGAATATGCTGGGAACTTTCAGTCACAACGGAAAGAGAAGTGCAGGTCTTAAGGATTGCTACATTCCTATGACAATAAAAATTTGCTGCTGGATAGGAGAGAGAACCAGGCTGCCATCACTTGCACTGTGGTTGTTTGGTGTTAGAGCTGTTGGGCAGGAGCTGGGGAGGCAGCATGGGGTGAATTGGCCGTGTGAGACTCCTGCTCAGCAGGCACAGCAGAGAGGATTAGGGAACAGGACAGCCTGTGAGACCAGGAGAAGAAATCTGCAGGAAAACAGGCTTTAGACATGCTGGTACTTAGAGAATAACTTGGTTTCTTCTTGTCTGTCCTCAAGATTTTTCTGAACAAGCAGCCAAATCCCAGGAAGAAGCTATTGGTTCCTTGTGCTTTGGATCCACCAAATCCTAATTGTTATGTATGTGCAAGTAAGCCAGAAGTGACTGTGAAACTTAACACACACAAAGTTACTGTGTTGACACTCCAGGATAAGGTAAATCTTGAGCTATAGTTACATTTCATTTTGAACCTAATACTGTAAATTATTAAAACAAGGTATTTGCTCAGGATATTTTGACTGAGCATCTCCTGTTTATATTTACATTTCTCTCAGCTGCAAGAAGAGCTGATTAGCCACTATGCTTCTTGCCCATGTGTGTTGTATGTCTTGTGAAAGAATGTTTGCATTTTGTAAATTTTGGTGGTTTTAAAGCCTATTAATGTCTGAGAGCAGAAAACTAAATCTATATTTCAGTTGAAAGCTCAGTAGCTACATTACAGTTGTAGTCACAATTGATTCATAATTCTGTCATTTTATGAAGTATTCTAAAAAACTTGCCAGCATATATAAACCTGTAGATATCAGACCTCAAAAATACAATCAGTTTGTGCATGGAAGTGGACAAAAAAGTATAGGCTTTCAGTAGATGCCTGATAATGAGCCAGAATAATAAAATCAACATAATTCAAGGTTCTTTTTTTAATAAATCTGTTTAAGTTAGAGATTGATTGAATATATTTTAATGTATTTGTATTTTCAGATACTGAAAGAAAAATTTGCTATGGTAGCACCAGATGTACAAATAGATGATGGAAAGGGAACTATCCTTATCTCTTCAGAAGAAGGTGAAACAGAAGGTATGTATGCCTCCTGAGGGTTTTGGGATAAGAGCACATAAAACCTTGGAGGAGTCCATGCAGAATAGGTGTATAGCAGATGTTGCAGTGCTCACCCTGTGGACTAGTATTTGAAGAGAACTGGATTTGCAAGTATTTTAAGTGGCTTGAGGATAGCCAGTGGTATTGTGTGCAAGCTGCACGTCCAGCTCAGCTTTCCTGAACAAAGCACTTCCCAGCTGGCGTGTCAGGATTCCTTTCAGGAACAGGTATCTGCCTGCAAGCCCCCTTCATTTTCTGCTTCTTAGACAGTGCTCTGTTCATGACACCAGAAACCATCTCCAAAATGTTCCCAAATGCAGTAATTGTGAAGTGCTTGAACGTGATGACATGAAGAGTAAATAAATCAAACATAAGTAGCTTTAACTCCTAATAGGCTTAAATGTCAGCTTTTAATTTAAATATAGCTAATACGTGTTAATCTTACGTTCCTACATAAAAGTTCTGGAGTACTCCATATTTATTTGGGTGTAAAGATCTTTCTGTAAATAGCTCGATACACTGCAGGTTTTTTACTGTTTTTGTAGCAAATAACCACAGGAAATTATCTGACTTCGGAATTCGAAATGGCACTCGACTACAAGCAGATGATTTCCTCCAGGACTATACACTGTTAATCAATGTGCTTCATAGGTAAGGATTCTGAAATAAGGATTTTTTGTGTACATACATAGAACAGTTCCACAGGGAATTTTTCACTCGCAATTTAAGTACGTGAATGAAGTTCACAGATTAAGCTGCTGAAAGGAAATATAGAGGCAAAAGAGGAATTGTTATTTTTTATGAAATTATAGTTTAAGGGTTTTTGTTTGGTCTTGTTTTGTTGTGGTTTTCTTTTTTACAACAATAACTGAAAGAGGTTTATTTCAATAAATTTTTGTTACACAATAGAAGAATACATTGCAAAAACAGATTATTTTTTGGGGTAACCAACAAGAAAGAAACTGGCATTTAAAAAAACCCCTAAAATTTAGAAAGGAAAAAAAACCTCAGCCTGCTGGGATAATAGATCCTCTGCTTGACTACCTGTGTTCAGAAGCCACTCTAAATAGCTGGGGTGTGTATTTAACCCTGGGTAAGTAATAGACATATTTTACACAGAAACTGAGCACACTGCATGTTCAGTGGGAGTAGGGCTGTGATGTTAAGGAAGAAAGGTAAGTTCAGCTAAGTTCTTCTGATTCCTAAGCATTTTGAGTTCATAGCACTGGGAGGAATAGTGGTTAGGAATAGACAAAGCATAAATTATAAAAGAGGACTGAACAGATTTTCTTCTTTTTCAGTATGTTTTTCTCATTTTGTCATAGTTGCAGGGTGCTCTAATACTTGAGTGGTTTTTTTGTGTAAGAGACAGGAATTTGTTTTCTGGCTGTTTATAAGCATGTGTATTTTTCTGCAGTGAAGACCTAGAAAAAGATGTAGAATTTGAAGTCGTTGGTGATACACCTGAAAGAATTGGTCCTAAACCATCAGAACCAACATCCAGGAACATTAGCAATGGTAGTGATGATGGAGCACAACCCTCAACATCAACAGGTAATCAACAGTAATCAATACTAAACAAAATAGTCTTTCACTAGTGCAGTCCAATTAAAGTTGTCTTCAGTTTTTTGATTTAACTTTGCCAATACAAAATAAAAGGCATTTAAGTTGCCTCTGTGTATAACTAATACTAAATAGAAAAATACACATTTAAAATTGTTACAGAAAGCACAAAAGGCACAAAAATCTATAGTACATATGCCTTGAAATTGTATTATTTACCCGGTGTTCCTTTGCCTGAAAGATATGCGCACAGGTTTTAAGACACAAAGTATGTAGTCCCTTGCCTCCTGTTTGAGGGAAAACTCAGTTTTAAGAGTATTGCTAAAATTTACTTCAAATTATATTAAAAAATGCATAAAGTTAATTTTTACAGTGAATTTGTGTTTAAACCCAAACAAAATCCACTACATGTCTTGACAGTTCACATTTGGTTCTCTTGTCCCTTTCATACTATCCATTGTTATCCTTTAGCTCTGTAAGTCTGCTCACCTTTCCACTTCTCCCTCTCTTTGTGGGTTCTCTCTCCTGGGAGTTGTGGTGAGTGCAGTAGGGAAAGGAGAGGCCGCTCTACAGCTTGGTGTGTGTAAAACTTCTTTTCCCACCAACTGCTGCAGACAGCAGCAATTATTCTGTTTTGTACATGCAAAAAAAGTCCTGCTAACTAATGCATTTCCCATATTTTTGGCTTATTGCAGTATTTTCCACACCTGTGGTGAAGAAGGAATACCAGTGTGAAAACTGTATTTTATAGTAACTTCAGGGACATTTAAGATACTATTGCAGTTGCATGGTAAAGAATGTGGATAAAGAACACTCCAATACTTCACGTATGAAAATCGGTTTGAGAGCAGACTGTCTTTGCAGTATCCATTTGAATTCCAAACACCTCTTTTGCAGCTCCAGACCAGGACGATGTGGTGATCGTTGACTCTGAGGACGAAGGTACTTCCAGCAATGCCGACGATGTGGAGAACAAGAGCCGCAAGAGGAAGCTGGAGAAGGGCTGTGAGTGCGTGGGGGCCAAGAGAGCGCGCGCCGAGCAGGAGCAAGATGACCTCATGATCGTGGAGTCTGAGGATGAAGGTGCCTCCAGCAGCGTCGGGGAGGAGGAGAACAGGAGCCTCAAGAGAAAACTCGAGGAGAAAGGGTGTGAGTGCGTCGGGGCGAAGAGCGTGTGCTGAGCTAAGAGCAAGAAGAAGAGCGTTTGGGGGAACCTCCAAATGCCCCTTGACAAAGTGATTCACATAATGTCATACTGTAACAAATTGTGGTGGGATGTGAAAAATGTCCAGAACTAGACTAACTCTAAGGCCTTGGTTCAAAGTGGATACCAAATCACTGGCTTAAATAATTTGTGTCTGTTTCTCTTGATGATAAAGCTCTCGTATCAATAGATTCTTTCAGAAGTTTTCTTTGTATTCCATATATTAAATGTAGTAGAAACATAGTCTATGAATACTTACAGATAAGTATTTACCTAAACAGTCACGAAAACAGCATGGTATTTTTGTGTAAGTACCTTTTAGGTGTCATCCAACAGGACAAAAAAACCCTACTTTTGTTCAGTAAAGGGCCATCATCAGATGCCCAGATTTTAAGCAACTACATTTTTTATTTTTCAATGATTACCTTTGAAGTTTCCCAGCAGTGGCCTGCCTGCACATTTGCTTATCCCTTTCTGAGGCCGTGTTTCAAGTGTGACTGCTTCACCTCCAGCATTCAGAGAATCACAGATGCTTGAAGAATAACATTTTTAGCCTAGTCCTAAACATTTTTCACACCCTGAACAAGTAAAGAAGAAAATCCAACAAAGCAAATTAGTGCCATGTTTTAACAGTGTTCGTAAACATCAGCTGGCACTATGTACATTACTGTAAAACTGTTAATTTACTCCAGTTTTTCAGCTCGTACTGCCTGGTATGTCAATGTAAGAAGCAAATTTTTGTGTATTGTTACAGTTTCAGGTTATTTATATTTGATGTTTTGTAAACTCAGATACTACTACTATACTGTACATCTGATGGACCAAATAAATAACATCTGAAATACTTGCTATATTTGCTTGCACAGTCCAAGATTATGCTGACTTATGGGATTTTACAATGTATAGCCTTCAAAAATTACTGTATTATTTCCATTTTTCTAAACATAACCTAGTAGTACAGAACTTAAGCTTCACTTGTTTGAGGTGAAAGGGGAATTTTTTTAATAAAACTTTTGTGAATGTTTTTTTTCTTGGACAATCAATTCTTGGGCTCTTCAGCTGCAGCAGTTGCAGCACCACACACACCCTTTTACCACCTCATGCCTTCAGAACAAAGAAAGCTCTGATTTTTATACATTACACTTCATGTGTAGGACAAAAGTGTAATGTTTAGAATCAGTGTCTTAAAACCTACTGCATTTGTGTTGGTAACTCAAAACTGTCAGTGTTGGTTCTCAGAATGCATTAATTGGCCATTTCTGTCACTGTACCAAAATAATCTCCCACTCTCGTGCCAGGGAACCAAAACTGCTGCCATTCCTAGGTGAGTGTGCAGTGAGCCTTACAGAGCACAGCAGTTGAGCAGCAAGATCTGTTCTGTTACAGTTTGCAGATTGAGTGAATTGTACAGCAAATGTGAATTTTCTAGAAGGAGAATGTTAAAAAAAACAAAGACCAGCTCATCATTGTGTTAAAATTGCCAGTGCTGTGCAAAACAGCTTCTACGAGGCAATTAATGTTTTATTTCTTCTTTTAGGTAGTAACAGTCATATGCACTGGCTTGTTTGGAGGCATTATAGTTCACAGTGAAGTCCTTTCGAGTTAGCTGCTGCTTGGCTGGCAGGAGTGAAGACTGAGGTAAAGATGTAAATAAGAGGTGTTACAGAAAGGACTTCAGTGCTACAGTGGAAAACTTCTGGCCCTAAACAGCTGAAGCACTAGAATTTAAGGTCTAATGACATCTTCCAAAAATTAAGGCTGACATATTTTGGTTTTAAGCTTTATTAAAAATGAAATTACTGGTTGATTTAATTTCTAACTTTTTTTAAAAAACAACAGTAGAGGGTATAATTCTGGGAACTTACTGCATCAGTTTTACTGAAGTTGAGAGTATTTGTGAGTTGGAAGTGGAGTGGTGTATGAGCTGGATTGAAATGTCACTGATGGATTCAGGGGTGAAAAAAACAGGTGGGGGGGTTCTCTTCTGTCTCCCTGGCTTCTTCTTAAGTTATTACTTGTTTATTGTTCTTAACCATGTGTCATCATTTGGTTTGCAGCATGAAAGGCCACAATGGAGCTGCACAAGCAATTCCGTGGTGATGTATTTAGGAGGTGCAGTTGTGCTGCTCGTGCCTGGGTAGTGAGGAGTTGGATGGGCAGAGAAAGCTCCTGGATCCCACTTTTAATGTATTTCCTCTACATGGGCTGCTCCCACAGAACATGGGACAGGCTCTTGGCTGTTCTGGTCAGTTCTTTTGAAGTTTGGCAATACAGAATGAGCCACTAAATGCAAACTGCTGCTGTGTGAAGTGAAAAGCTGCTTTTCAAAACTGGTGGAGTATGAGTGCCCTTAATTGGCTACTAGTCACCAACATTGTATTAATGTAGAATTTTCCAACTTAAACTTTCCCTTGCTCTTTAGAAAAAATTATCAGTTGAAGTGTTAATTAAGCTCTCAAGTAATTAAAAAAACCTCAGTTTTTCAAATGACCATTTGTTCAACTCCTAATAGCAGTAATGGTCATATGGAAGGAATATAGTTAGAAAGCACAAGATCTAAATGTTAAAATGGAGGAGAAATTCTTCCCAGGGCTTTGGCTTGGCAACCTAATGTAGGCTCTGTCTCCACTAACAATTTTTGAGCTCAGCTCATTAAATCAGTCTACAAACTGCTAGTTGCAGTGCTAAAAATTGGCTCTGCTGTCACACGGTTCTCAAGTTGTTTGTTTTATAGTCATGCAATATTTTCTAATGCAGATAAGCTTTTCTGGCTGCTTTTATAGAAACAATTCTTGATGCTTGCATTTTTAATTTACTTGGTGAATTTAACTGCCATGTATGGACAAGAAAATACAGACTATTACAGAATGTACCTAGTGTCGGCATGCTTTTAATTCAATATCCCTTTTCTGCAGCAGAGCATGGAAAGGAATATTGACCATTTATGACTGACAGCAGTTAATTAGAGATTCATTAAGCTGTTCTGATGGAGGGTGAAGGAATTCCCAAAGCATCTAGAGAATCACCTTTATGAGGCAAATGATAACCATCCAGGAGAAGGAACTCTGGGGCCCTGGTGACAGACAGCCCATTTCCTAAAGAGCCACTGTAACTTGTAGATGACCATTTAGTGTTTGTAGTGTTTCTATGTGACATTTTAGCTTTACTTTATGAAACCATTCCATAGTTGAACCACAGAGAGAGGTGCATCCTTTGCTGGCCTCTCGACTCTGACAGCTGGGAGCAGATTGATGTGCCATTTCAAGTTCTGACCTTTACAACAAAGACCTCTTGCTAACCATTTATTAAACTTCAGAAGATAAAATCAGCTTGTGTTCAGTCTGTAGATACCATTGATATCTGCTTCAAGCCTTACTTCTACTGCCCCAAAATTTTAAATTTGGATTAGAAAACTGAATAAACACAGAATTAAGGAACATAAATTTGGGGTTGTTCTGTTTCTGTGCCTATAGGTAGAGGTAATTGTTCGTTTTCTTTGCAGCTATGAGAAGCCCTCCATTTTGTGCATCTAAAATATAGAATGTGCAAGAAAGCAGGAACTAGGATCAGGATAATACAGCAAATCATATACAAGTCAGTTATCTGGTTTTTGCTTGCCTGAGATTATTTCTGGGCTAGTGCCTAAGCAGAATGACTACAGGGAGCTTATACCTGCAGACAAATGTATGTGAGGGAGAGGCAATGCTTTGATTTGGAGGCCTTGATGCTGTTAAGGGAGGAACAGGATGAAGTAAATACATGTACTTGCAAATACAGCTTGGTATCTGTTATATTAAAAGAAGGAAGTTGCTGTTTAGGTACATGTTATCTTTATCTCTCTCATCAGCAGACTCCTTCCCTCACATAAGAAAAAGAAGTTTGCAGAACAATTTCCAAAAGAAAAGACACTTATGGAATTGCTCTGCCAGTCCTCTTCAGCAACACTGGAAGCGACCTGCAAAGGTTAAGCAATTCCATCCCACAATACTGAGGCAGTGGCTGGAGATAAGAAGAGACAGACCCCCAGGAGCTTCTGTGGTAGCACTTTGGCTTTGGAGGTGTGGGACTGACACCTTTACTGCTGGGTAAGTGCAGGGCCAGAGCTCTGTGGGACACAGGGCCCATCTGACGGCAGCATTATTGGGGATTTGGAGAGGAGCTACAAGCTGGAGAGTGCAGAGGATGCAGAATACAGAGACCAGACCTCATTAGTTATGCTTATGGAATAGCTCTATCCTTGCAAATTTGTTAATTATTTTCAGTTAACAAGTGATACCTCTACAATACCATTTTATATGGAAAATACAACGAAATGTAAATGTAAGTGGTGTTCTCAACAAATCAATGTCCTCTTCCTTCTGAAATGATCCTTCTCAGCACAGCTGAAGTGCGTTGTGTTGCCAGGTCAGGAGGTCAGTGCTCGGAGCCTGCCTCATTTCTTTAACGGGTATAAAGAGGCACATACAGTCAGGCTGATACTTTTCACCACCAGAGCAGAGGGGGGCATGTCTGGCAGCCTGACCCTTGTGCAGTGTTTCTATTCTTTATTCAGTGCACTAATGCTCTCCGATTCCTTTGCTGGATGAAGGTTTGCAGTATTGTAATCAGGACTTTCTTTTTTATCATATCAAGAGAAATTGTAGCTCCTCCAAGTCTCTGAAATCAGAAGCTGTGTACCTTCAGGCCTCCTTAAAAGTACTAAGTGGGTGCACTGCTGACTGAGCTGGCCAAATAAAATATGGATTTATGCAAATGTAGTATTTGCTAACTGATTGCATTGGAATATACAGTGACTGTGTCCTGTGAGTGCAAGGAATGATGGCCAGTGCCCTGTGCGGCCTCCAAAGTATGAGCCCATAAACTGCGCTGGACAGAAGTGTGATTATCTGAAATATGTAAGAGAAGTGGAAGATGGAGGTATAAAAGAAATAAGATACATATATGGTGCATTAATCATAAGTGCTTGGACAGATGTTGTCTGTCTGCCCCAGCACGTTCACAAAGCGCCTGTTGTGACTGGAATTTTACAGGGTCTGTCCCAAGTTATGTTTGTGCAGCACAGTGAATAGCTGCAGTTGCAGTGAATAAGAAGAATGTAAAAAATGTTAAATAGTGTTTTATTGCAGATTTAGAAGGAGAAATGACCTGTAAGCCTGCAGAGTGGTGTTAGTCAGAAATACTTTAAATAGTTGTGCCTAGCGAGGGCAGCCATTCAAATACAGTGCGTGCTGTCTGCCAGAAGATGGTGCCCTAAAACACAGTCTAGAACTGCAATTTTTAGAAGCTGCGATCAATTGCAAATGAGAATTTTAAAAAACAGGTCAGAACAGAGTCATTTGCAAACAAATCACCCAAGTCCAAATACATATTAATATCCAAACTTCATATTCCAAAATGTTTGCTTATACTTAAAAGTATTATGACACAAATTACCATACAGGGTCCAAACATGCAAAACAAAGCAATATAAACCCAATACAGCTACCACTTCAAAGAAAATCAAAACTTCAGTCTCCCATCCCAAAATAAAAACACTTCTTAGCATAATTTTTGAATTAATTTCACGAAGTTTTTTGGGTTTTTGTGTTTGTTTGGGTTTGGGGTTTTTTTAACCAGGTTTAAAACACACCAGAGATAAAAGAATAATCATTTATGTTCCTTACCAAGAAAACGATCGATTTTAAAAGTGGAAAACAGTTACCTTGTGGATGTCATATAATTTCATTGATTTCTTAATGCTGGAGACAAAGAAGGAAATTGCAAAAAAGCAGGTAGTATCCAGTTCAGTAGGCAGATCTATGGAGCAGCTTCAAATTGTTCAGTTGATGAAGTGAGACAAAGAACTCCCTCCTGCATTTTGTCAGGTCTGATATAACACACACACACCACAACACAAGTCATGGGATTTTTGCCATTGTCTTCAAGCGAGCTGAAGTTTCCACGGGGAGTTCTTACACTGACAGATTCCCTGCTTTGCTGGTAATAAACTGTTTGCAGCTCAGGGAAGCAAAGCCCAGCAGAGCAGCAGGTCTCCCTGCCTGCTGGCCCGGGCAGTGCTCCCTTGTAGACGCTGGCAATTACAAGGAACAGGAGTGCTCTGCCTGGGAGGCCCAGCCAGCTGATATTCACAGATCAATAACTCCACCTGGCTATTTTGCTCCCTCTAAGTCTTAGACAATGGAGTTTATTTAACAGAAGCAGCTGGCTTTCCTTAATATCTGATTTACTGAGATAACTTAAAATCAGGCATAAGGATAACCACACCAAACCATGAAAGGAAGTTCAGCTTTTATAATCTCATAGCTCTTGTGCTCTTAGTTGCAGAAGTGTCAGTCCTTTTGCAGTATATACATGTTACTGCTGGTTGTTATAATTAAGCAAGTATATTGAAAATTATGTGGGGAGAAAACCACATCAGGATTGTCAAGCTGGAACTACCCAGTATTTTGGATTTTCATGTATTTAAAAGTAAGAAGAATGATGGGGCTACTTAGTACAGCAACAGCAGCTTTAACTCCACTCTTTTTGTTTGCACAGCCTGGTACAGATGGTCCTCTGTGAGAAATGCAGCAGTGCTGTGTGTGCTGTGTACCACTGCAAGCATATCTGTTCCACCTGTAGGGTCCACACCTGGGGCTGTACTGCGGATAAACCTCATGTGCATGACAGAAGTACCACTCCCTGCTGAAGAGGGGGCCAGGAGCATTGCCCCTGCAGCACGGCTCAGATGGGAACACGGTACCAGGATGCTCTGGCCCAGGAGTTACTTACCAAGCATAAGCTTTCAAACAGTAAAAGTAAGTGATTTTTATCATTTGAGCCACACTGCTTACTAAAATGGGCTGTTTCCTTAGACTCCCCAGTATGTTTTTCCCATGAGTTCATACTCAACAAAGCACATGCTTTTGTGGCTTAGGTACCAATAGTGCAGAAACCTGCTACCTGCTGGCAGCAGAAGCAGCACAGAACTGAGCAGCCTCAAAAGGCAGAGCAAGGGCAGATTTGTGGCCCAGAAGGACAGAGCTACAGAAAGACACTGTTGCTGTAAGTGTGAGCTGTAGCTTCAGCTCTGCAGCTCCTGCTGTAAGGATACCTGCCCAAAATGCTTCCTTGCATGAGCACACAGGCAGGGCTTCCCAGTATGTCCTACCCACTCTGTTAGATTAATGACAATGCTATCTAATGTTGTACGGTTAAAAAAGAAAACCAAAACAAGACACCCTTAAACCAGAGTACATTTTCTTTACACGTGCTCTGATGGACCTACCATCCAAGCTGTCAATGAGCTTCTCCCAGTTTCTCAGGAAGACAACCTTACAAAAGTTGGCAGTAACAGGAGAGAACAGCCTTGTACAGGCCCCAGGAACAATTGAAGGAACTCTGCACCAGTACGCTTGAGGGCAGCAGGTCATGAGATGCCCACTGCCACAAACAAACTTCATCCCCAGTGAGGCAGATGAAGCCTCAAGTTAAACGTGGTCTCCATGTGCTCTGTGGGAGGAACCTCTCTTTGTTCTTGGCAGGGATGTGTCCATGTGACATGGCTGACAGCATGGTTTGTGTCTGTGCTGACAACTTTACCAGAGTCCGTGGCTTGAATGGGACAGGGACTTGAGCTGCTGCTTTGATCCCGCTCGGAGCCGGGGCACATTTGCTGGGAAGTGCTTGCTGCTGGTGCCGAGGGCCCCGTGTGAACGGGAGCGGCGAGGGGCTGCACCAGGACACACAGCTGCACGAGGTGCCTTCGACCATCACACACCTGCGGGCTACAGGTGAAATGTAACTTGTTCCACAAGCACCACACGTGGTAACAACTTGTTTAGGAGATGGGCAAAAAGTGTAATGAAAGATGTGAACATAGGAAAGAGCACTTGACTCCCAAGAGTGTGGTGTTTGCTTACGTATGTCCACATGGACGTGGACTGCCTCTGCCATGCCTAACATTTGTTCTTTGGGTCTTACTCTGCACATTTACATGGTTTGTTGGATTTTTTTTTTTCCTGCCACCCCTGCACACACAAGAAAACAGATTGCCAATCAATTGCCCTCCACAGCTGGGGACAGTTTTGAGTACACAGTTGCTTTCAATGTTTAATTAGGTCTGATAACAGAATAAAATGTTCTTGGCACAGCAGAGTACCTATAGCTCAAACCTGAGCCATATTCTCTCCTCACAGGGTGCTCAGCACCCAGCAGTGTAAGGACACCCGTCAGATACCTGTTGTTAGGGCTTTGTCAGCATTTCTGCCATCAACACAAATGATTGTCAGGGAGCTGCAGCTCAGTTGCAAAAAAAAAAAAAAAAGAACTGTAGGCTACGGTTTAGTACCGGGGGTCTTGGTTCAGTCGCCGTTTTGGGGGGTTGTTTTCTCACAGTCTTTCCCGTAAGCACACAGATGTAAATAGCAAGCGGCGCTGGGGTGTTCGTCACCGATCAACAGATGAAGCTCTTGCAGTTACACACACAGTAGCTGCTTTTTTACACTCCCGTCAACTCACAGATTGCTTTAGGCCACAATATGTTTATCATATGTCTCAGCGCTGCCTTTTTTTTTTTTTTAAGACTTAATAAATAACTGGCAACAACCCTCAGCTGCCGTGCTACAAACACAAGTCTTTTCAGCGGTAGCACCTGGCCAGCATTGGGGACTCCGCACAGGTGCGGGGCTGCTCCCGATCCCCGGCCCCGCCGCGATGCCGGTGTTTGTGCGGGGGAGCCCCGGCCGGAGGTGGGGTAGAGCCGCCCCTTCCCAACGCGGAACGAGGCCGCGGGTCCCGCCGGAAAGTTCTAGCGAGGGGCGCGGGCGCCGGAGCCCCCCCGGGCCGGGACCCCGAGCGCTGCTGCCCGGGCGCTCCGTGCGCGGCTCCCCGGGGCTGCCCGAGCCCCGCGCGGGGACCCCCGGCACGGTGACAGCCCCGCCGCCGCCGCGGCACCGCCCGCCGCCGGCCCCGGGCCGGGCTCGGCCGGCCCCAGCCGAGGAGGGAGCTGCCGACCCCGCCGCCGAGCAGCGCCGCGGCCGCCCTCTCCCTGACTGACTCGGGGAAAATCATTGTTTGGCTCCGGCATTAACTACATTCCAGCGGGACGCAGCGCCCAGTCTCCTTCCTCGCATTCCTGCCCCACACAAAGGAGTCCCTGCCTCGCCGCGCCCCGCGCTGCGCTCGCCGCGCCGCAAAGCCCCTCCGGGCCGGCTGCCGCCTTCGCCCCCCGCCCGGGGGTGCGGGCGGGCCGCGGCCCCGCCGCGGGGCGGCCGCCGGGGGCGGCGGGGGCAGGGACCCGCCGAGCGCAAATTCCTCCGCGCAGCGCGCCATTGACTGGACCGAGCAACTTATTTAAGGCTGGAAAGTGACACAGGGGCGCCTCGTCTGCGCCGGCCGCGCTCTGCCGGGCAGCTCGGCCGCACCGAGCCCAGCGCCGCGGCGCGGGATGCCGCCCGGGTGACCGCCCCTCGCCCGGCCGCCGCCTCGCACCCGTCCGGACAAGGAGCCGCGTCCCGCCGCTGCCCCGCCAGGACCGCAGGAAGGGGCTTTCTTTTGGGGTGCTTTTTGTGTTGCTGGATTTGGGGATTTTTTTGCTTTTGGGCTTTTTTTTTTCACGCCTCTTCTTTCTCCGCTCTGGGCTGCGCTTTCGCGGAGAGTTCATCGCCCTCCCCCGCCCCGCGCCGCCGGGCTCCGGCCGAGCATGGAGAAGTACGAGGAGGACATGGCACTGAAGGCCACCAAGTTCATGGAGGACCTGTCCCTGTACGAGCCCTGCCCGGAGGGTCCGTACGGCCGGGGCGGCCGCCGGGACCTGGCGCTGCACCCCGACCTGGAGGAGACCAAGCGGGTCATCGCCGCCCACATGACGGCGGAGCAGCGGGGCCGGAAGATGAACGGCACCGCCGCGCCGCCGCCGCCCGCCGAAGGCTTCCCCGCCGCCGCCCCCTGCGGCAAAGCCGCCCCGCTCCGCGCCAACGGCCGCGCCGCCGCCGAGCCGCCCCCGGCCGCGGGGCCGCCGTGCTGCGAGGAGGGGCTGTGCACCCGCTCCGAGGTGGCGCTGCCCTGCTACAGCGGCTTCGCCGACAAGGGCAAGCGCTACTCGGCCGAGGGCTACCGCTACGCCGCGGGCAGCGCCTACGAGGGCGGCTACGTGGCCAAGGGCGGCGGGCGGGCGCCCGGCGGCCCGGACGGCAAGTTCGGCGCCGCCAGCCCGCGGGCCAGCCTGGCCGCCGCCTCGCCGGGCCCCGCCGCCGAGCACGGCAAGTTCTCCAGCCCGCGCTCCAGCCTGGGCGGCGCGGTCGCGCTGCCCTACGAGAAGTTCTCCAGCCCCCGCTCCAGCCTGGTGGTGCCCGGGCAGGACAAGTACGGCAGCCCCCGCGCCAGCCTGGTGCAGTACGACGGAGCCGCCCTCAGCCCCCGCTCCAGCTACGCCAGCACGGCCAGCGACACCAGCAAACACTCCAGCCCCCGCGCCAGCCTCACCGGCTACGACGGCGGCGGCAGCAAGCCCAGCAGCAACCGCACCAGCGGCATCAGCATGGGCTACGACCAGCGCCACGCCAGCCCCCGCTCCAGCACCGCCAGCCAGTACTCCTGCACCGCCAGCCCCCGCTCCAGCTACTCGGACTCCAGGTACGGCCCGCCGGGCAGCGCCGAGCCCGAGGGGGCGGGCGGCGCTGGGCTCGCCCTCGCTAGCCCCCGCTCCAGCCTCTGCGGCCCCGAGGGCCGCGGCTCAGCCGGCCCCGCCGTGGTCAGCCCCCGCTCCAGCATCTCCAGCCAGAGCTCGCGGAGTTCCCGCGGCTCCATGAGCGCCTACCCCGAGCTGCAGCTGCCGTCGCCCCGCTCGTCCCTGCTGGGGCCCGGCCTGCAGGAGGACGGCTCCGTGCCCGAGCTGGGGGACGTGTACCACCGGATCCATGCCCAGTCCCCGCCGCGGCACGACCAGCAGCACCCGGCCGGCGCCCCCGAGCCGCCGCCCCCCTACGCCTACAGCCCGACCAAAGGCTCCGCTTCGGCTCCCAAATTCAAACTCCCCTACCAGGTGACGCCGTGCCGGGAGAGCGGCCCCAGCCAGGCGGAGAGGCGGCTGGAGGCGCTGACGCTGGAGCTGGAGAAGGAGCTGGAGATGCACATGAAGAAGGAGTACTTCGGTGAGTGGGGCGGGGGGAGCGGGCGGCTGGAGGGCGGCGGTGTGCGGGGCCTGCCGAGCCGGGCGGCTTCGGCCGTGGAGAAGGCGGGTGTGCGATGCCCGGGGCTGCTCCGGACCAGGTGCCTGCTGAAGTCTCACATGGCCACAGACACTGTCTGGTGTCCGAAGCGCTTGCACCATAGTTCACTCCCGGTATGTGAACTCTCTCCCGTCTCTTCCTAATGCAGTTTGCCGGGATGTGTGATTCTTCCCTTTCCACGTGCGGATGGGAGACTTGTCTGAAGTGTGACAAGAGCTGTTTGTGCAGTCGGGGCTTACAGGGACTCTCGTTTGTCTCCCTTCCTCACGGGCCGCTGAAGCTTCCCTGTTAACCTCCAGCATCCCAGAAGCTGTGGTGTTTGCGATCGTGCTCTCAGTCTGTGGTAACTTGTAGATGATGAGTATGGCTGGTGGAGCAGTTCTTAGTGCCTCGTTCAATGAAATTTTTGTGTTGGTTCAGAGTACCTGTGGGAGCCCAGCATTGTTCCTGCCCCGCGAGGCCTCGCAGGGTCTGCTCAGCACGCAGGGACATCCCTGGGACCAGAGGAGAGTTTGGAGGAGAGGGCAGCCCTCAGTCCTTGCTGAGGTTAAATCGGCCTGTTGGTCATCTCCTGAATTTTTGTTGCCTGTTTATGGAAGAAAAGTAATTTCTTGAAATGTGGATGAGTGCACGTGTTTTATAGCCACAGTAGTTAGGATTAGGCTCCCCTGTCTTTCTTACTTTGTGTTGGATGGCAAAGGCTAAAAACATCTGTGAAAAGTGGGTCCTGGGGAGTGCAAATACTGCCCTGGCTCTCCTGGGCTGGGGACCGCAGCTGAGCCGGCAGCTGCCGGACCCGGGCAGCCCTCGGGAGCGGCTCGTTCGTTCCCTGCTGGAGCGAGGAGCGAGGGCTCCGTGCGGGGATGTCGGAGCTCCCGCAGGGGAGGGAGGGAGAGGCCTAGGAAGGTGAGGGGATGAGGATGAGCCAGCCCCATCTGAGGCCTTCGAGGGAATGGGTATCTCCGTGCTTTGTGTGCTGCCGGGCGTGGGGAGAGGCTGCCGGGCCGTGCGCGTTCCTGAGGACGGAGACGTGTGTTACCTTGGTCGCTGATCTAATCGAGAGGCTCCGCGTGCTTTTGGCGCAGCATTGGTGAGCTCTGCAGGGAAGGAAGGCGTTCAGGGCTCCCTTCATTGTCTGGGAGAGAGACCTGGGCCGATCAGTGGAGGTAGCTAAGTGAGCAGTAACCTCTGTACCGGGAAAACCTTTCTGTAAACTGCAGTGGCACAGTTTCTCCAAGCTTTTGTGCCCAGACAAAGGAGGCTGAATGCAGTGCTTACTGCCTTCCTTCATCTGTCTAGGGCTGATAAGAAAGCTGATGGATCACCCACTGCATCTTGTGCAGCGTTGGCACCTGGCACGATGCTCCTCAGCAGCCGAGGGGATCCCGCTGGGGACAGCTGTGGTTCCCTTCTGAGGCTGTGCAGAAGCTGGATGGGGCTTGTAACACACGAACTGCGGGAAATGCTACCTTCAAAATTTCCACGTTGTACACTGAGAGACTAAGATGTCAGAGTAAGAAACAAGTTATCTGTCCTGAGCCTCTGGGAGGTGTTTCCAGTGTCCTGGGAAAGCTGGGTGTGTGATCAGGGCCTCTGGGAGCAAATGTGGGGACTCTGTGTTGTGGATAGATTTTCTTATTTACTGGAGTTTGGCTGTTGCAAGTGTCCCTGCTTGCGTGGATGTTCCTCAGCAATGTGCTGCAGCAGGCCCCACACCTCGGGAGCTGCACCCAGGGCAGGATGAGCAGGGAGCCTGAGCCTGGAGAGCCTGGGGGCTGCTCTGGAGGCTCCTGCTGTGGCAGCACGAAGGGCCACTAATGTGACTTCCACCCTGAAAGCAGATGAAACCCAAAAAACTGGGGTGCTTTGAAAGAGAAAGTTGATTTCTGTGAGTTGTTGAGGTTTTGATCCCACGTTTTTGGTTCAGATGATCCATGTAGGTGAATGCTGAGTTTTGGCTGAGCCGGTGCATGAGAGGCTGGCAGGGCTGACCCCAGGCTGTTGGTTAGGTCAGTGTCAAGGAGAGTGAGAACAGAATAGGGGAAGTCTGGTTTTAGTTCAACTTACCTGAGAGTGTCTTAAGCAAGTTAATAAAAGGAAGCATGGAAAATCCACTGATTTTCATTGCAGTTTGTACATGCTGCAGCTGTGAAGTCTCTGCTTAGCCAGTGTCCGGCACACTCCAGAGGCAGTGGTGGGTGTCCTGTGATGCCTGTGGAGAGCAGAAGTATTGAGCCGATAGGTCCAACAAGGTAGAGGGAACAGAGGAGATGCTTTACTGCTTCTTAATTAGACGAGCTCAATTGTCTAGTGAGTAAATGCTGATATGAGGACACCAGGTATTTACTGTGCTCTGTGTCCTGTCATCATGTTGTTGTTGTCTGGCCCCCACACCCCCAGGAGAATTAAAAATTGAGCAGTGTGCTATTTTGAAACTGAGGTCAAGGGACTAGCCAGCTCTGCTTGGAGGAGAAACAGCTCTACTCTGCCTTCATCCTGGTTGTGGGTCAGTTTGTGTGAGTGTTCCCCTAAGGGTGCTGGTGCTGGCGCTGGCAGGCCCTGGTGCTTTCCCACACCTCTCTGCTCTGCTTCAGGAGGGACCTGTAGTCTGGGACAGATAAATACCAGATGGAGAAGTGCAGGGTCTGAGCTCTGGAGAGGCTCTGGGGGAGCCAAGCCAAGCAGGGTGCAAGCCCTCAGGACTCACAGCTGTCTGCCCGTGCTGGTCTGCAGGGCCTGAGCAGTGCTGTGCTGGGAGCTTTGCTTTACTGCTTCACCTTCTCCATCCTCCCCTTTCTTCTCCCAGGCTTCAGTGCATCTGTAGAGAGAAGGAAGATGCCCTCCTACACTTGGTTTAATCTGAGTAAAGATGCCAGTGCTGCCAGAGGAAGGCTCTGCATCTGCCCAGTTGCACAGGTGAGGGGTGGCACCCTTCCACTCCCAAGTGCTCCCACCAACACCTTGCAGCCACCTGCACTCACTGATCTGACAAAAACAAAGCCTGCAGAGAAGGAGGGAGAAGAGGGAGGGTTGCTTGGGGCTGGATTGGTGAGCTGCTCCAATTCATCCTTGTCAGAGAGATGGCTGGAGCTGACCCAAGGCAGAGGGTGCAGACAGAGCGATCCAGGAAGCTGGGACCCTTCCCTTGGCAGCAGCTGAATTGGGTAAAGCTGTGTGACTTTGTTCCCTTGTAGCTGCTTCCTGTGCATTCCCTGCCCAAACCTCTTCCTCCTCAACCCCCGGTCTGTCCCCTGTCGAGGTACTGATGGTTTAGTAAACGTGCTTGGTTTAGTGGCAGATGCTGAGAAGTGAGGTAATAAAAAAGTACTTTCACTCATTTTCATAACTCTTTTGAGCTGAATGTTGATATAAGGCAAGGTGAAAGTTGTTTCAGGAATGTTTTTTAAATTGAATGTTCATCCTGAGGTGTCAACAGGACAATTTGTGGGCGTTGGAAAGTCATGAGCTTAGGTGCTGTCTTAAATTCTATTTTCTCTGCAGAATACTTCAGTCTGATGTCTAGGTGTTGAAAAAAGTGTAAGGCAAAAGTTGGATTTTGGCACACCCGTGCGAGTCATGCATCCTTGTGGGACTGACTGTAAACCTATGGCTTGTCATCTGCCAGGCAGGGAGGCGTCTCTGTTGAACTTAATGCTGATTTGGCTGTTATTTTTGCAGCAGATTTCTCTGCTGGGGTGCTGTCAGCAGTGGCAGGAGGGTGCATGGAGGGGTGCAGGCAGCAGTCACACGCTGCTGGCAGCCTCTGCTGTGCTGCAGCCATCCCCCAACAAGGGTTCTGCTCATCCTGGCCAGGGCGGTGGGATCCAGCACAAGAAGTGACTTAATTGTCTCATTGTCCTCAACTAAAGATGCAGGAGGCATCTGATCCTGGGGAGGTGGGGCGTGCGGATTCCTGCCTGTGCAAAGTCTGGAGAGACGAGCAAGTCTGCACTTCTGCCCTTGTCCCTCAGCTCCCCTTGTGCAGGGAGTGCCCTTTGTGAAGGTGCTTTTCCCCATCTCTGCACGTCCAGAGCCTTCCCCACCCCTTGCTGCCCCCTCACCCCCACCTCTCTGACAGCTGAGATGCAGAACACAGCGAGCTCATGCCACGTGTGGTGCTCCTCAGCGAGAACAAGGGATCCTGCCACAGAGCTGTCACCTTCCCTGCCTTCCATGGGTATCTTCATCTTCACCCTGCAGAAAAAGGCCACTTCCTCGGGGCCTGAACGAGGTTTACTGAGGGAAGCAGGGATGTCTCAGAGTGAGACACAAAGTCTGGTTTCTGTTAATAACTCCAGTCCTCTAGCACAGCCTGTGCCTACCCTGGCGAGCAGCCTTGACTTTTGAGAGCTCCTGTCTTTCCAGAAAGCTGCCCAGCAGTACCAGCACACGTTTTTTGGAGCACCACCAAGAAATGCTGCTGATAGCATGCTGTTGAAAAGCCTTTGGCCTGGTAGGTGAGGGAAGGGAAGACCAGGTGAAGAGAGGAAGTAGATCTCTAGACCCATCCAGGCCCTCTCTGCCCTTCATGTGCGTAGTCATCCATGTAAATCTGGATTTGAGCCCTACAGTATGCTTGTGAATTCAGGGTTGTATGTTTGTGCTTGTTCTGGGTGTGCAGGTTGGTGTGATGGAAGGGTGTTTATGCAAGTGAGATCAAAATTAAGGCAGGTAACAGTGGGAGTCTCTAGAAGCTGTATTGCTTAGAGATGAAATTTGGAAATTTGAATGAAACTTAGATGAACTTGCAGTTGGTGCCCAGAACACTTGAGAGATTTGCTGTGGAGTTGTTTTCAGTCTTAGGAGTTCATGAAGGTTTCTTTGTAAAATATTAGATCTTTCCTGTTTGCATCAAAGTAGAGGTAACGATTAATACATCGTATTGTTTGGGGAGATAAGCAAAGATTTATTGTCTGGTAATTACTTTATATTTCCCTTTAACTCGGCTTAGAAATCAATTCAGTGTTGGTAAGCAGCTGAGATCCTTCAGCATTTTGCAGTTGAGACTGTCCTGTGAAAAATTTGCCTTCAATAGGCAAACATCTAAATAGAAATAAGCTCGCATGGTGGGGTCTCCTGAAGTGTTCAAACAGGCCCTGCACCTCAGAGTTCTGGTTTTCTCTAATCTCCCTATTACAGCTGGAAAATACATTGCTGAAACGGATTTGAGAGTGGTCAGGCTTTTCTGGCCAAAATGCAAGAAAGCCCTCAGAAAGGGGTCGGGCAAGGGAGGGTGTGTTTGTGGGGAAGGTGCAGGAGGAGCTGCAGTGGGAGATGCTGGGGTACCTGTGAAGTAGCAGCATCCTTGTGGCTCACGGCTACCAGGAGCCTGTCCCCTGGATGAGGCAAGAAAATCATGGGAAATAGTGATAAAGTCTGTAGCTGGAGCATCATCCAAGGGGAGGAAGGAGTAGGAAGGTGGGGGAAGAGAAAGTAGAAGGAATTAACATGAAAAAATCACGGGATAACACAAGTCTACAGAGCTGGGAAAAAGGAGTCTTGTCTGTGCTGTGAAATGTGCTATGAGGGATGTTCCTGGGATGGCTTCTTGCAGTCCCTGCTAGCCATACACATCCTTATGACTCTCCTTGAAGCTGGGAAGTGATAAAATAACAGCAGGGGAGAGCTGTGGAATATGTGTATTTTTGTTTTATTAAGTAGTAGATGCATGTAACATGTACAATTAACATGAAATGGGAATTTGGATGACTCTAACTTGGACAGAAGCCTGTGTTATGAATGGGGACAAATGTTCTCTTACCTTCAGTTGCAGGAAACTTGACTGTGGATGGGGTATTGTTTGGTAGCAAATATTTTTTTGTTTCTTTTTATTGCATGTGCTTTTACTCTGTTGTAGAAGCACTGCGTGTAAAAAGGAAAGAAGAAAAACATTATTCAGAAGAACTGGCAAGTGTTTGATTAGAGGTACCAAGGTGAGGTTTCCAGGACAGAGGTTTGGGTCTGCAGTTCAAGAGCTGCTGTAGGCATGAGCACTGCTGTGCTGTGACCTGGTTTGTGACCCTCCCCTGCTGCCCCACGCTCTGGGAGATGCTCCTGTGTGTACCCAGCGAGGCTGTACCTCAGCTTTTGAGCCAGGCTGTGCAGCAGCGTGCTGGGGGAGGGAGGGTTTGCAGGGGCTGAGGGGAGCCTGTGTTGCAGTTTGGTTTGGAGTGGGAATGAGAAACACTGAGCAATTCGTTGCTTCTGCTCAGCTTTTAGGGCTGCCACAAGCTCCAGGCCAAGGTTGTGTTGCTTTTCTCAAGTATAAAGCTCTCAGAATCCCAGAAGTACCATCAGGCTTTTAAACATACCCTTCCCCCTTTGCCTACCCCCTCACCCAAACAAAAAACCCCAACCCAGTCTCTGCTCTCTCAGGTGGGTCAGGGAGACATCCTAAGCAAGACTGAAAGTCAAAAATGGTTCTGTAGCAGAGTTGAACTTGTATTGGCAGTTGTTTCCCTCACCTCCATGCTGGATCTTCCATAAAGATTTTTGGGTGTGAATGTCCCGTTTGAGGTCCAGTCACTCACTGGAGATTCATACATGGTGGTGTATGAACTGGGAGTAAATCCCAGTTTAGTGACTTTAATGGGTTCAGTGGACACTGTAGTTTGCAGAATAGAAATGTGACCCTGCTGTGAAGGAACAGGTAACTATCAAAGAAGCTGTTGTTATAGTGTGATTGAATTTGATTTTTTTTCAGTGGAAAACATTCCTGAAGTTGTATCATTTTTACATCTAAAATATGTAAATGGCACAAGTTTGTGTGTTACCACTGATGGCTTCATGGCAGCAGGTCTAGGCTGAAATCCTTAATATCCACAGTTAATAAATTAGGATGTAAATGTCTCTTAAGCTGTGTGGATATCGGATGCTTAGAAAACACTCTCAAAGGAAGAGAATTTGCCTAATACTAAAGTGATTTTTTTAAAAAAATGATTATTAATGATTATTAAAAAAAGATCCCAAACTTGGCAACGTAATTGTCAGGTGTATGGTAGGGTTGTTCAGCAATGGAAGGAAAATAAACTAACACTGATAAGCCAAATAGTTTTACTAAAATCAGAACATTTATGCAGAGCTTTAATAAGCTCTGGGCTTGGCCTCCTACCTACATCATATGTCCCAAATACCTCAGGACAGCACTTCACAGCACATTGGCAGAGTCTGGTTGGTTGTGTCCAAAATAATTTCGTATTCTGTGGCTGGAGAAACCGAGTGTCTTAGAGTATGACGTGGTGGTTGATTTTTATGGCCATTGTGGACAAAGTGCCTCCTCTGTGACAGGGTTGGGGATGTGTTATATAAGGCAAAACTGAAGCAGCCAGAAGGATGGGATGCAGGAATGTGCATGATGTCTGTAAGTTTTGTTATGAGCTTAGAAAGGCTCACTTTGGAGGGCTGTGTTCAGCTGCCTGAAAGGTTCAAGTCCTGACAGGACATGGGTGCCTGGGGTTGTGATGTGGGGTTGCTTGGAGCTGCTCCAGGGGTGTGACAGCTCCTGAGGCTGGCAGCAGGATTCCTGCTGGCTTATTAGCCTTCAGCTCTGAACAAAATTAGCAAACGTGCTGATGATCAACCAGTAAATGTGGTGTTTGGCTGGAGTTTTATGCGATTTTTCACTGTGCCTGTGTGGGTGCTGTCTCTGGAAGTGGACTTTCTCCTTTTTTTTCTACATTGGAGCAGATAGTTCCTTTCTGTGGTATGTGTTAACTCTTCTTATTAACCTCACTGGGTTGTTTTAGCTCCCTATCAGCATAGCCTTGCTTGTTACTGTGCTGAAACTGAGCACAAAAAAGCAGCCAAGCAAGTCCTGTATCTCTTCCAGCTGGAGTATTTCACATTGTCTGAAACTTCACTCCTTGTTTTTTGGAGAGGTTTTTACTAAATCTCTAATGTCACATTTATGTGTTCCAGCAAACTTTTAAGAAAAGGCCTATGACTCATTAAGGAAAAAACCCCAGCACCCCAGAGCACAAACACTCATTTACTGCTCAGCTGAGAACTACCGTGCATGTAAAACATGGAATGGCTTACACAGGGGGACTCAGCTAGGGGGGGAGGATTTATTGCTGGTGACACCTATTTCCAAATTTGAGATGCTGGAGAAGTTCTTATTGGCAGGTTTTGCATGAAAACCTGTAGGCAGTTGGGTTTGAGCCTCTGTTGGGTGTCGCTGGGGCTGGGGTGGGGCACAAGGGCCCCTGTCTGACCCTCCTGCTGCTGAGGGAAGGGGCACCAGTGGCAGCTCCTGGTAAAAAAAAGTGTTGGGCTGGTGGGGTTGGTGCTGCCCAGCAGGGCTGAGCTGCCCTGGGCTCCCTAAAGGTGCCACATGTGCAGGTGGGCTCAGGGACCCCTGATGAGCTCTTAGGGGCTGAGCTACCCAGCAGAGAGTTGAGTTCCTTCGGTGCCAGGGATGAGAAGTCAAACGACTCTGAGAGAGAGATGTGATTGGGTTGGAATAACAGCACAAATACTTAATCATCTCCCCCAAATCCAGCCTTAATTGTAAAGTCTTTAATTGCAGGCAGCAGCAGTGAAATGCATCTGGTGTCCTGTGAGGGTTGATGTGTGTGTTTGGGCATGTTGGGGGAATGTGTGCAAGTGTAAAGAATGTTAATATCATAGGTTGTCATGAAATAGGGAATGGATCAAATGGACGACCAGGAGGCATTTAATAGGTTACAAAAGTCATGTCTCATATGTAAGATTGCTCTTTTAAGAATTTGGCTGAACAAGGCTTGTTTCAGTTCAGAATGTATTTACAGTTTTTGTGAAAAGTAGATGGCTATTGTGGAAGAACTGCTAGGGACTTTCATTGTTTCCCAGCCATCCAAACAGTTATTTAATTGGTGAACTGTTTCACTTCTGACACCTCAGAACTCCTGGAAAGAGAAAACAAGATGTTTTCTTCCTTTAATGTGGTCACTTGAAAAAATTAGAAAATTTCAGAGTTAAAATAAAGAGAAACAAAAAGCCATTCCTAAATGCAGTTTGACAGCTGTGCATGTTTAGATGCTTCAGCTGGCTTGGATCACATTTCCTGTGGTCCGTGCAGAGCCTGTGGCCTCTCCCAGGCATGGGAAATAGCCTTTTGTTCTGGTGGTC